>APFE031567126.1:0-38891 GCA_000404065.3 Pinus taeda | reverse complement strand
ATGTTCAAAATATATATCCATTCATCTCTAATGGCTTTTAATAGAAGGGCTTTCAAGGTCTCCTCATCTAAGTTACTCATTTTTGCTCTTTTCAGGTTATATTGAAATATTTCAAGTAAATCCTCCAAGTTTTCATCTTTTCTTTGCACCATTTTGAATACCTCATCCTTATGATTGGTGGGCATACAATAGTCCAAGTACCTATCAAAAAATGTTTGTTTCATATCATTCCAAGTCCTAATGGATTGAGTGAGTAATCCCATGAACCATTTCAAGGCTACTCCTTTCAATGTTGAAGGAAACAGTTTGAGTTTTTGAGAGTCTTCCAGATAATCATAAGTTCGACACACGACCTCAAACTCAAATAGAAATGTTCCAGGGTCCTCATTTATTAACCCATGGAAGTTTGGGAGGACAGATGGCGAGATGTTTTTCATTGTGGCTCGGGATTCCTCATCGACTATAGGAAATCCAAATGAGTTATCTCCATCCCTATTTCCTCCAATGTTACCTCTACCTCCTCCATTATTTCCTCTCCTCCTCTACCTCTACCTCTACCCAAAATCCGGTTGCTCCGTCTTCTGTCCTTGGTAGTTTCCTCAGCGAACTTTAGAGTCCTCTGTTCCTCTACCAAGGGTGAATGAGGAGGAATTTTCTCCCTCTTCTTCCTCAGGTGATTCTACTTCTTCAATTACAATTTGTCTCCCTGTAGAAGGAAGGAAAGGATCTCTTCCTAATTCAGATTTGATGGATGGTGTGGGAGAGTTAACTTCTGCCTCTTGAATTCCAGGAATCCTAGGGCTAGGAGTGTGAGTTGGAGATGATGGAGGTGTCTCTTATCTATTCCTTGAAGTAGATGGAGTTGTAAAAATCGAACTCTTGGCTCTAGCTAAAAACCTTCCCCTAGAATCTCTTGTTCTATGCATGTCATTTTTTTTTTATTTTTCTTCAAGTCGGGCTAATAATTCTTTTTCTGATCTTCCAGGTCACTCTAGGTGCAAGAAGGGAGCATACTCAAGAAACTATTAAACCAATAACTTTCTCTTTTCTGATCCTCTAGATCACACTAGGCGCAAGAGGAGAGCATACTTTGAGAGGTTATCAATTTTCCTTCCTTGAAATTTTCTTGTATTTATATTTTTTTTTAGAAATTGGCTACCTAATTTCACTTCCCCGGCAACGGCGCCAAAATTTTTGGTCAATTTAGTGTGATCTAAATTGCTATTTAAAATTTCAACCCGGGGTTTGTAAACTGACGAGTGAAGTGTACTATATGTACTAGATAACCATTTCCTTAGTCTTTTGTCGTTTTAAGCTTTTTAGTTTGTTTTTGGATTTATTTTTTCTTAATGTGTGATGGTGAGAATGAAAGTGAAGTATGGAGTGTAGACGGTGATGGTTTCTAAACTTGAAAGTGCTCAAAATAAAGCTTTACAATAACTAAAATGAAATCAATTCTTAAGAGAAAATAAATGCATCAAATAGTGAACTAATGACAATGGCCCAGTATCCTTGCTGCTGAAATGAAAAGAAAGCGAAAACTAAAAAAAACAACCCAAACTTAAAGCAAAGCAACTAATTCACACTACTTTAACTTTTCAGATCCTTTACCCTTCGGCTCAATCTACCTTGGGGAAGTAATCGTGAACATGTCAAGCAATATGATATCTAAATGACAAGAAAGTAAATTGCATGAAAGAAACTAATAACACTACTTGAATTCTTCAAATCCTTTACCCTTCAACTCAATCTACCTTGGGGAAGTAATCGTGAACATGTCAAGCAATATGATATCTAAATGACAAGAAAGTAAATTGCATGAACAAAACTAATCACACTACTTGAACTCTTCTAGTCCTTTACCATTCAGGTCAATCTACCTTGTGGAAAGCAACCATGAGTAAGAAATATGATAACTAAATCACACTACGGTTAGTAATATTCTGATTTCTTGCTGATATAGTCGCTTGACCATAGAAAGAAACCATAAATTGATGAGCAATATGATATCTAAATAGCAGAAAAAGAAATAAACAATTCACAACTTAAAAAGGACAATGCTGAATTTAAACTTCAGAAAATGAAAGTTAGCAGGAAGGACAAGATGATCTCATATGCCAAAAGTTATCAAAAAGATGAAAAATTGCCCGGGCTGCCTAAGAAAACCTGCAGAAAAGCACTAATCAGTTTACAGCTCTAAGAAAACAAAGGTGAAGATATGAACAGCAGAAACATAAAACAGTATATTATCTACAAACTAATGAGAAAAGCAAAAACATAATAAAGCTAAGTAAAAACTTTACAAGGCTTCAGCGTGCAGGGGCCCTCTGCCACTTCAGCCAATCAACAAATAATCACACGGCTGAACTCAGAAAAGTCTTCTCATGTATTAAAACAACAACATATAAAACAGTGGGGTGATAAGATAACCAACAGTGCGGAATTACATAAACAGTTCAAGATACATACATATCAAAAAGCTCTTTCATAGCGTTTAATGACGCGTTATTTATAATGCCAAAATACTAAAGCTAACTAACAACTTCTACGCTATTAACTGTGTTACTAAAGACACGTAGATCTCTTCAGTTGAGATCTAGTGTAACTGTCATCATGTTTCTTAAATCTTCGGAGTGGTTGGATCTTAGATTCATGTTTCAGGGACGATCTCCAGGTGTGTTGGTGCCTTCGTGAGCTGAGGACTATGCCACGTATCATTCACGTGCCCAAAACAGTGACGGGCCACCGCTGAACTCTTTGTTTGGCCTTTTCTTTGACTTTGGTTGACTGCGGCCTCTCATGGATGATTTGGCCGATTTGAAGGGACACGTTCCATGTATCCGCCACCTGGAGCTTGCCCATGTAGCTCGTTTCTTCAGAGGACACCTGGAGCACATCTTTTAACAAAATAGCTGCGAAATCCTGTGCTGGCTGCGGAAACCTGTGCTGGCTACGGAAACTGACAAGTTTCCGCAGCTGCATGAACAAAAAAACTAAACCAAACAACAGTCATAAGGATAGTCAGAAAACCATATAAACAGTCCTTTTTAGACTATAATGCAATGATTTAACAACTGGATGAATGGAGTGAGTGGAGAAAGAAGGCTAAGAGGGTGTATAGGAAGGTGCAGGTTTGAGGCTCAACACAGAGCACAATTAAACTTGGCTTGTTGATGACTGAAACTACCTAATGCACAATTTTAGTTAGCATGATTGCGACTCGGGAATATTGCATTGCGCAATTCTGAGGGCCAACTCAGGCACTGCCTCTCAGAATTGCATAAAGCACATCTTGGTAGGCCAATGTGAGGCAAGCTTTGCGCAATTTCTGGGAGCAAGGCAAGACCTTCCATCCCAGAAATGCGTAGTGCAAGCCAGGCAAGGCAAGGTTCGGGCTAAGTTAGCTCAAACCTGCTGACGAGCGGCTGAAAATAGTAAAGAATGAATGCATGTTCGAAGCTGGGTGCAGACATGAGTGAATGAATATGCATGCAACCAGTAAGTGCAAAATTTAGTAAGGAAAACAATGAAGTGTGTGAAGCAAGTCGTCGCAACGATGATCATTAGTGCAAAAATAGTGTCATGTATGCAACAACAAGGAAATGCAATGAAAAACTTGAAACAATGCTTCTACAAGATAACATGCATTAGACGACAACAAGAATTCAACAAAACCAAGCAAACAACACTCACACAAACTAAAATACAAAAAGCGATGGAAAGTAGCGAAAGACATGAAAAACAGACTTACCCAGAAAAGCTGCAATAAGTGTGTTAAAGAATCCTAGATGTTATGGGAATGCCAGAGATCCAAGATCGAAGTGAAGAATGAGGTCTGAAGTGTCGAATAAATAGTTTTGACAAGATCGAGGCTTATGACGCGCATGCCAAAAATCTAGGAAAAAGAGACACTTGGTGGGAGCTTTCTAAAACAAATCTTGCATGTAACCCTCAACTGCTAAAAATAGATCCCTAAAATCTAGGGATGTTTTTCTCTTTTTACTTTTTGATTTTGGGGAACCAGTCAACCTGTGAGCACATGCAGCAGATAGCAAGCCCCAAGATGACTTCTGCGGAGTTTCTGGGTTGAGTGGATTTGGATGCCCCTCAACCTCTGCACAATTTATGGGATGAAGCCAAGGTTGCCAACTAGAAATGCGCAAATTTTGTTTGCAAGCCAAGTGATGGGCTACTCTGCACAATTTTCAAGGGGAAGGCATCCTACATGATCTGTGCAATTTTAGAAAGAAGTTTCCTACCTGGATAATTTATGCAATTTTGGAGAGCAAGGTTGGTTGCCCTCTAGTTCTACACAGTTCTCCAAGCCAACACAAGAACCAATTAAAAGCCAAGTCACGGGAGGTCAGCTTGCTGGTGATAGGAAAACAAGTTAGCAAATACAAGCTAATAAGCCAAATAAACTAAACTGAAAGCGTAAGTACCTGGGCAGTGCAAGACATGTTGCTAATGATGGTTGCTAGGGAGACTCCAAAATGAAGCTAAGGAAAATTTTTGGAGGATGGTTGTAGCTGCTACAAAATTGGCGACACATTGGTAGAACTCCAACTCTTTTAATGGACCTTGTTTCATGAAAAGCAATTCTAACTCCTCCGAAAGTATTGTTCGATTCTCTGATCATCATGGTTTCCACACTAGCTTGAGTGGAAGATGTAGCACCTGCCATGATCTTGATCGATCAGCACACATTCCAATCCAAGTCAACTTAGGTGTTTCGATTGGGGATGAGGGGTATATTGGTGCACAAGTAATAGGATTGTCAAAGTTTAAGTTTCATCTCTAGTGTTGCTCCGCTGCCAGCAGGCTTGGATAGTACCCTAGCGAAGTCACATAGAAACACAAGCATCGCTCCAATGCCAGAAGGCCTACTCAGTACACTGACGAAGTTACTTGCATCACATCTCTGCATAGGAAGCCTTTCTATTATTTCACCTTATTCATTTTTCATTTTTATTTTTTATTTTTTATTATTTTCATTTTTTAAAGAACTTTGCATAGGCACTTATTTATTTGAGAGGTGGAAGAGGGATCCCAACTTATTAAGAGCAGAAGAGGTTGTTCCTTTAGAGAAGTATGTTATATATACATTTGACATACTTTTTAAGGTTTTCCCCCTCACCTTACTCTACTTGAATGAGCTGATAAGGGTTAACCCAAAACAACCGATTAGACTAGGTGGTACTAGTTAACAGTGCAAGCGTTGTTTTTTCACCAAGATTCACTTCGAACAGAACGTATTTTCCATTGGTGTATCATTGACTGAAGACAATAAGTTCTGCATAAAGAGAGAGAACAACAGATAAACATGTGTTAATAGCAATACATGTCCTCTTATACTTTACCCTGCTTGTCTTAAGAGTCGCACATGGTTTGATGTGAAACTAGCCTACAGATGTAAACAAGCAAACAAAACAATAAAGCAAAGAGTTGAAGCAAATGCGAAAGCAAAGAAAGTAAGAAAAGCAGGCAAGCAAACAAGAAAACAAATAAATCAAGAAATAAAACATGCATGGCAAGCAAACAAGACATAAAGAAAACACTATTCCTACTCCTGAGCTAACAGTGCATGGATCTGCTCACGTGAAGTGATATTTCCAATGCAGCCACTAGTGCATTAGTTGACCCATGTTGGTGAAGGCATGTTTCCTGAACAGGATAGTCAGGTGAACCAACAAACATGAAAGATATAACAATGAAGACCAACACACTCTAAGTTTGAAAGCGTCCATAGAAAAGAAAAGAGCTAAAGCGCAAGACAAGCATTATGCGGATTTAACATGGTGCTGCGACACACTGCGTGCAGATGATAAGCATGCACACTCTATTTATTGTGATAGACACACAAACATGAGAAAGAGAGACAACTTACGTCTTGCAAGTGTGCTTGTTGTGTATGATTCCTCCAATGCATGAGCAATAGGATCATGTGATTCCGGTGGAGGAAGCGAAATCTGTGTGTTAGATTGATCTTTAATGCATACAAATGAGTGATGAGGAGCCTTGGGTGTTTCAACAATTTCTAATCAGAAGTGAAACCGACCTCAGGATAGCGAGTGTAAGGACCTGCAGTCCTTGGCACACCCACCAGCACGATGTACGACATCTTGTTGGCGAATGAGCGACTTGAACGAACGAAGTGCGAGCTCTTGACTTGGCGTGCGTGGAGACATCTGTAAATGTGTATAAGGAAGGAGAGAGAGATGCATATATAGAGGATGGGCGAGGGCGTTCATCCTTGGTGAGCCGACAATATGTTTGGGAGCATTGGCCGATGGGTCGACCATATGAAATAACAAACAGAGGCGTCAGTTGAGAACAAAACAAAGGTCGATTGAGAGGTGGCACGACCACACAAGTAGTGTATGTATTGGACACATTGTGGAGGCATTTGGACAATTCAAACACATCATTCGATCTTCACAAAGAGTAGTGCGAGGTGTAGGAGGCCACAGCGAGGCGCAGTCTTATGCGCCCGCCCTATGGGCAACATTACACGGTGAGCACAAGACTTGGTTGTATTGGGTGAAGGAGTGGGCGAAGGTGCCCACCATTTGAAGGAGCATACGGTGACAAGGAAAAGTGCGAAGGGTGGAGCAGGTCACAAGGAGGTGCAGGTCGTAATGCACCTACTCTTGGGCACGCATACATGGTAATATCGCATGGGTTTCGGTTATTGGATAAGGGCGCGAGTGAAGGCGCCAGACGCTCAGTTGACACGGGTGTCTTAGGTGACTTGGGTGAGTCGCCTGCCTGTCGTGCAAGAATAAACGTGGAGGTGGTGAACGGGGAGTCGGGTGAGGTCGCCTGCCCACCGTGTAGAAGCAAACGAAGGGTGACTTGGGTGAGGTCGCTCGCCGGTTGGAACAAGGTTTGGTTGAGGAGTCTGTTGGCAACTCGTGTGAGGGCACGCCTGCCCAGCTCAGGCAAGGAACTTTGGTTGGCACATGAAGGTGTGGCCTTGATGTAAAACTGGCTAAGTATGAAACTTGGTGTTTCCAAAGTATACTTGTAAAGCTTTGTAACATTGTAAAGTCGAATGATATATTATATTTGGGAAGACTCATTGTTCAGGGAGTTGCCCCTCCCTTTATACTGTGCAATTGTGTTCTCTTGTATAATTGCTGATGATAATGAATGTGTATGGGTGTTCATTAGTATAAAGGAAACATAATAACGCTTGGTTGCGAAAAACAAACTAAGTAGATTAATGGTTAGGCATAGTCCATGAACATAAGTATTAGTGAAAATAAAGTGTTCGGTGGTGCCGCACCTCGCCAAGTACGGTTGAAAGACTACTATAGGCCTGGGGGCGTGAAAATTGGTATCAGAGCAAGGTTGCTCGTGACGATGGTGTTGAAGCATTGAAGCTGATTCAGGGTGGAAGAAGTTTGACAGTTGGTGACAGTGGAAATAGGTACTTGCAGGTGAAGGAAGCTGGTTTCACATACAAGTGGAACAAGGGCTGGTTCATAGTTGTAGGGAACTTGGTGAATGGTGAAACAGGTTTAGCAGAGGTGAAGCTTAGTGCTTGGGCCAAGTTGAACGACAAGGCATGGCAGGTTTGGAAGAGTGCGAAGGGAAGCTCTTGCTTACCTTATACAAGTTGAAGCGGATGAAAGAAGAGAATCCCTGGATTCGAGATAAACTTGAAATCTTAGAAAGGAATGTTGAAGACGAACGTCTTCAACTTGGTTGGACAATGGAGCAAGATGAAGTTGCAGATTGTGCTAAAAAGGAAGAGGAAGTCGTGATGATTGAGGATGTTGCAGATGTCACAACGGTGGAGGACGAACTTGAGAATGATCAAGTTGGACCTGGATCGTGTAGTTTGCAGACATGGATGGATGGGGATACTCACATGGAGGAGCCTCATGATGATGATACTTGTGTTTAATTTGAATTTTTGGGAGATGAACCATATGCAGGGAAGAGCAAAGTCAGTTTGCCAATGCAGGGGAGCATCTTACCATGGATGTCTATGATGATACCTTGTATGGAGAAGCAAGGATTGTTGATTGTTACAGGACTTGTTGGGGTTGTTTGTGACCTTATGGTAGAAGGTACAAAGGCTCGTGACAAGGGAGGAACATGATGATCGTTGTGGAGGATTGGGTCATGCTTTAGCCACATGGAGAATTGCCTAAGTGCCCAACATGACTCATGGACATATTGGAGGAGGGAACGTGCTTGAGGTATGATGATACTTGGGTGGACTTCTCATGGCCGAGACCAAGAGCAAGTCTTGGTGGAACCTTTAGTGGGGGAGCTATGATGGAGAGACTCATGTGATGATGATATGTTTGGGTGACCGAGTTCACTAGACCAAAGATTACAGACTTGGATAAGGATGAACGATTGTTGTGATGGGTCTACTTGGTTGGAATACATGGGAAACTTAGTCATGGACATCAGGTTGCAGACATGGAGCATGGCAGTCTTATGCAGGAGCACTTGTAGAGGTGTCATTTATGGGCATCCAATGGGGAGTGCCAAGGCAGGGATGTTGTGCAGGTAGATTTACTGGTGTGACATGGAGATGTTTTACTCATGAGCCAATGAAGAGGTTGTGCACTTGAGTACAACAAGGCCATGGAACTGGATGGAGTTGTGAGCAGACTATGGAGCATTCCTACTACATGGAGAGCTAAGGCATCTTGCAAAGACCTTTGGGCCGAGACATGTATGCTTGCTGAGATGTGGTTGGAGATGACTCATGGAGCTCATGATGACATGAGGTTGTGACTTTTGGGGACTTCATATATGGTGGACTCAGAGGATCTGATGCATTGAGGAGTTGAGGTCAGAGACTTTGATGTAGGATGGGGTGCATACTTTCGAGTACATGTATGGGTGTGGCTTGAAAGAGTGACTTGATGTGGAGGATCGATATGAGACACTTTGGAGTGATGGAGTTACGATGATGCCTTGGTGGCAACACTTGGGCACAGGTTGAGCCGAGACTTAACCACTTTTGACACATTAGAGTTGATTGATCTATGATCATGGGCAGCACATGGAGAGATGAGACATGTGTATAGTTGTTTCTATGGCAAACTTGAGGGATGGCACATACATATATGATGGAGGTTGCTTCATGGACTTGGATGTGGCACATCAAGGGTCGGGATTTTGATGAGATGATCTCTTCACTTTGAGGAGATGGATATTTACAGATGGACGATGTTGGGATAGATGCGACTGATTTTATGCAGCACATTGGTACCAAACATCATGGAAATCGTGTTGCAAATGAGATGGAGACTACTTCATGGACCTGAGCATGGCTTACTTATATGGAAATGGATTCTTAATCGAGTTGAGGATGTGATGGGATGTTCTGAGAAACAATTGATGATGGCATGAGGATATGCATTCTCATGGTTTGAGCGTGATAGTTGGACTAATCACCTGACTAGTTCAAAAATGATGGAGCTCAATGTGCAGAGATGTGTTAGCATTGCATTAGAGTATCATGGCAGCAGTTCACACGAGAACGGCACATGATGAGGTCGACACAAGAGGTTGCAGGAAGCATGTAGCTTGAGATGGAGGGGCTTGCCTTCCACGATGGGGAGCAGCATGTGGAGATGGTGACGAGATGGTTGATGATCATGGATTGAGATGATTTCTGATGTATGACATAGCAATGGGGTGTATACCTTGATATGGTGATCTTGGTGACAGATGGTTGCCGAGATGAGATATTGTCGAGGACGAAAATGATTTCAAGTGGGGGAGGATGTAAGGACCTGTGGTCCTTGGCACATCCATCGGCACGATGTGCGACAGCTTGTTGGTGAACGAGCGACTTGAACGAACGAAGTGCAAGCTCTTGACTTGGCGTGCGTGGAGACATATGTAAATGCGCATAAGGAAGGAGAGTGAGATGCATATATAGAGGATGGGCGAGGGCGTTCATCCTTGGTGAGCCGACGATATGTTTGGGAGCGTTGGCCGATGGACTGACCATATGAAATAACAAACGGAGGCATCAGTTGAGAACAAAACAAAGGTCGGTCGAGAGGTGGCACGACCACACAAGTAGCGTATATATTGGACGTGTTGAAGAGGCATTTGGACAATTCGAACACATCATTCAATCTTCGCAAGGAGTAGTGCGAGGTGTAAGAAGCCACAACAAGGCGCAGTCTTATGCGCCCACACTACGGGCAGCATTACACGGTGAGCACAAGACTTGGTTGTATTGGGTGAAGGCATGGGCGAAGGTCCGTTCAGAGGAGCATACAGTGACAACGAAAAGTGCGAAGGGTGGAGCAGGTCACAAGGATGTGCAGGTCGTAATGCACCCGCTCTTGGGAAGGCATACACGGTAATATCGCATGGGTTTCGGTTATCGGATAAGGGCGCTGGTGAAGGTGTTGGACGCTCGGTTGACACGGGTGTCTCGGGTGACTCGGGTGAGTCACCTGCCCGTCGTGCAAGACTAAACGCGGAGGTGGTGAACAGGGACTTGGGTGAGGTCGCCTGCCCGCCATGTAGAAGCAAACAAAGGGTGAATTGGGTGAGGTCGCCCACCGGTCGGAACAAGGTTCGGTTGAGGAGTCGGTTGGTAGCTCGTGTGCGGGCGCGCTCGCCCAGCTCGGGCAAGGAACTTTAATTGGCACAAGAAGGTGTGGCCTTGATGTAAAATTGGTTAAGTATGAAACTTGGTGTTTCCCAAGTATACTTGTAAAGCTTTGTAACATTGTAAATTCAAATTATATATTATATTCGGGAAGACTCATTGTTCAGGGAGTTGCCCCTCCCTTTATACTGTGTAATTGTTTTCTCTTGTATAATTGCTGATGATAATGAATGTGTATGGGTGTTCATTGGTATAAAGGAAACATAATAATACTTGGTTGCGAAAAACAAACTAAGTAGATTAATGGTTAGGCATAGTCCAAGAACATAAGTATTGGTGAAAAGAAAGTGTTCGGTGGTGCCGCACCTTGCCAAGTACAGTTGAAAGACTACCGTAGGCTTGGGGGCATGACAGTAAGGGCCTGACATAACCATCAGCTTAGGCTGAAGTGCCTCGACAACCTGCTGGGTTTCGACTTCATCGACAAATAGATCATCATAAACAGGTGGCTTTGAAATATCAACAATGATTGAATCAAAATTGTGATCGAACACATGAGTAAATAGATCACGACAACTATGATAAGAAAAATGAATGAGTTCATCAACATCCTCATGATCTGATGAATCATACAGAGGGGTAGATGAGACGCAAGAATGTTCACCCTCTGTGTTTCGAGAAAAAGTAGATGAAATGTCAAGTGGATTCTCAATGAAATATTTGTCCTCTCTGCTATCAAATGATGGACTGACATCGGGTGTGTTCCACGAATGATCCAAAGTAGATGCATTTGGGGATGGATTTACACAAGGAAAATCAAAGATAATAGAATCACCAAAGATGTTAGAAAAAGAAGAGGAGGCATGGATAGAAGGATGTCACCCTTCACCATGGTTTCATGCTCAGATTCAGAGTCATACTCATCGTAAATGACAGTGCAAGTTGGTTGTGCAACACAAACTCCGTCGATGGTTTGATCCTTGTTCACAATAGGTGTGGAGTTTGGAGTAGAAGAACACAAGAAAGTGCAATCCAAAGGATCAGAAGAACGCGGGGGTGAAGGTTGAGGTAAAAAGTGCATATGACAACCCACGGGCTTCCCAACCAAATCTACGCAAAAATTGAGAGTAGTGAGGGTGGGAAGATGTGAGAGTTGAACGGGCTTGTGTGCACACTCTCCTAGATCACTCTGTGGGGGTGGAGTTGTTTGACGAGGGGAAGGCGGACAAGCACTTGTGACAGTGATTGTATCCTCTTGTGATTGCGCAACTCCATTATCGAAGTATGTTGAGTGGGGTATGAATACATACATACTCATATCTATCCATAAGATATTGGAACTTCATTTGACTTTTTAGAGCTTGAAAAGGGAGAAGATGGAAGCGCTCCCAAAATTCCATTAGAAATTCATGTGGGGCCTTCCATTGTTGTAAAATTTTCTTATCAAGTTCTTTAGGATAAAAATGGTGAAAAATTAGATCACTTAATTGTTTGAATGAGTGCACGCAATTAGGAGGGAGTGTGCGAGACCATAGCAATGGGTATTCACATAATGTGTGTGTGCGAGTATCATACAGACCTCTATTTCATTAAAACATTCCACATTTTCCATGAATGCATGGAATTCATCTAAGTGCTCAGGCTAGGCCATTTCTCCTTCACCATCATACGTGAGTTTTGACAAGTCATCAAATAACTTCCTCTTGATTTCAAAGGGATTTCTGTTGGACAAACATTGTGGAGGGTTAACTGTAACAATATCCATGATAGATGTACGAAGATTCAAAACAGATTGAGAGGACTCAACTTGTCATCTGGCCCTCTTTCTAACACTAGAAATGTTGATGGTGGTGGACCAGCCAACATGTTAGGGGATATCCCTAGTAAGAATTCCCAACTAGACCTCAGACAGTTTGGAGTAGGAGTCCCAACTAGACCTCAGACCATTTGGAGTAGGAGACCCAATAGTGGGTAGTATGTTGTTGCCTTGAATGTGTTTGTGTGCAGAGGTAAGTAAGATTTCCTTGTTCGAAGTAAGTGTGTGACCTTGAAACAAGTCAAGGAAGTTGCATGAAAGGATCTAACACATGGAATGGGAGAAGAGTGCACCCCTTAGAAACCTTTGATAACACGCAACTTAAAAGGGAACACACGAGCTGAAAGACATCAGGAGATGGAAATTAGGATAACCAACAATCCAAAGTGATGAGTTATACCAATAATACACTTCGATGAGATTCATACCAACACATACGGAATAGTCCATACATACATGCATTAATTACAAATACATGCATCGTTAGAGTAACTAGGATAAACGAACTACAATAACAATATATGCATGAAACATGATGGCTCTGTTATATTAAAAGAGTGAAAGATCCAATCATAAATACAACCATGATAGCCACTATCCTCGATAGCAGAATGTCATAGTCACTGTCGCTTGCTCCTCCAAAGGGATGTACTCGTTCTACACTGTGGAGAAGCCAAGGCTCACTACAATACACTGCAAGATTTCTCTAAGTTATACCTATCATAAGCTTTGCTGCCGAAAGCCCTTATTAGTTATAAGGTTGTATATATAAAAAAGGGTGGGGTGACCCTTGACATTCCCCTTTGTGACTCTTCAACTATCCTCATGACTCTTCAACTTACACATGATTGTTTACATTCTACTATTGACACTTGGTATTTCACTTTACAACATGTTTACAACACAATCTGCACATTTACCAATGTGAGATAAAAATGGTCTTGAGTAAGCAATGAAATACATCATTGAGACTCAGACAGTTGTGGGAAGACTAACTCGTCAACATCCTCTTGGTGATCGATGGTAGCGAACTGAAGCCAAGTTTGGTAGGCTATTATGGTGTCCGCGTACTCAGTGGTGACATCCTTCTGAAAGTGAATTCTTGCCTCTGTTGCATCCGGGTACACTGATTTGGCACCTCTGTCTAACTCATCATATAACATGTGCATCATGGTCTTAAGTGCAGCTAGACCAACGACATTCTACTGCATAGTGTCTGAGCTCATCTCTAACTCTACGATGTTCGCTATGCACATCAACTTCTCGAAGTACATGTCCAGCTCCAGGCGAACTTGGTTCTTTGTTTCATCCTCGGTGAGTATGCCAATGGATGGGATCACATGCATGCACACAATGACATCCATGCTCCTGAACACTCATGCATGTGAATTCTGTAAGCTGGAGATGAACTATGGGAGTTCCTAATAGTTCTGGATTTGACTCTAGATGTGTGCCTTCAACTCCACTGCCTTTGGCTTCATCATCTTTGGAAAGTACAACGGGGCTCCCTTGTACCTCATTGTCCATATATGCATGTGTTAAAAAATGGTGTATATGTTTGTGAAGATGCGTTTTCTCCTAGCATATCAATGCTGCCAACCATTAAGATGGACAACTGACTTATGCTCGGTGATGAACTTAAGGTACAACTTCTGCATGATTGTTTCGAGAGACAATACTCCATTAAGTATTGATTTCTTCAAATTTTCTCTGGCGGATGTTGTAGCTTTCTCTTCTCCCTTCTTGGCCACTTGAAACTCCTTAGCCATTGCATTCTCAGTTATCAAGAATCTCACACTTGAGCTGGTGTCTTTGGCATATGCATTTGTAGCATCGACCAATGCAAATGGATATCTATGTACATCGGACATGACCACTCGTTCTTGAAAATGCACAGGTGATGCATGGACATCTGGAGTGGGCACTCTGCGTGACTGCACAACTCTATTTTGCGAATTGTCAAAGGATATGTTGTACACATCTGCTTCCAGATTGTCCTCGAGGATTTCAGCGTCTCCTTTATCACTTGGACTTGCTCTGTTCCCAGATTTGGTGAAGTTGGTGGAGTGGCCCTTGGGCCTTTGGACATGAGATTTTTATCGTGATCCTACTCTGGTTGAACCACATCCATATCCATCTTCTCCAACATCTGTTCAATCTCTTGAGCGAAGTCCTACTCCTGCAACTGCTCACCCTATTTGTTGTCTTCCAGTTGTTCTGATGAGTTAATAACCTTTATGGGAATAATTTAATCAATGTGTGCACACTACACTTCCTGTTGTTCCTATTCCTATTGTGCTTCCTTCTCCCTTATGTGCAACTCTTGTTCTTCCCTTAGTTGTTGCTTCACCTCCTGCAACTTCTTCTCTGCCTCCTCCAACTTCTACTTCTTCCTCTCTCTTTACGCAATCCTTTTGTTGCAGTGTCACTTCTTTGCCTCAATCTCCAAAGCTGCTCTGAATCATGGAAAATTTTAGGGGCAATTTTCCCCCTTGGGGGAAATTAAGGGGTTTTATATTTTTATTGGGTGAATATTTTGTATCACAGTACATCGCCTCAAATTTATTTTATAAAAAAATTAGGTATGGAGGTTAGCCCACCTTATTTTAAGGGAGAGAGTAAAAAAAGTATATTTAGCCCTTGAAATTAGGAGTTACAACCTTCCATTCGCCCTATTTTTCAAGAATAGGTATCTATAATAGTTATTTCACCCTCCACATTTGGTGTAAAAAAACTTTTTTCTTTCATTTTCCCATATTTCATGGTATTGGGGTTAATTTCGAGAAAATGACCTTATTTTTTGGAACAAATGGTCACAAAAGAATAATTCATTTTATTAAAAATTCAAGTCTCTTATTTTCATGTTTATTTAAAGATTGAATATTGTTGTTTCCATATTCCAAGTTTGCATATGTTTAGTCATAATCATATAAAGAATAATGGAAAGCATTTTTTTATATTTACTCCATAAGTTGCCTTATATTTACATTTACGTGTAAATAAATAAAAATAAAAATAAAGTGGAGTATGGTAAATAAATAAAACCTCTTTTTATACTTACTCCAAAGGTATGGGTAAATAAATATAAATATAAATAAACTAGAGGTATGGTAAATAAATAAAACCTCTTTTTATATTTAGTCCATAACCCTCTTTCTATTTAAGAAGGCTCAAAAAAATAGGTTTTATTTAAGTGAATTTTATGGGCCAAATAACATATTTATAAAAGAGGTATGGTAAATTAATAGAATATAAATAAACAAGAGGTATGGTAAATAGATAAAACATGTTTTTATATTTACTCTAGAAGTCACATTATATTTAAGAACACTAAAAAAATGTGTTATATTTAGGTGAAGCCTATGGGCCAATTACCATGGGCCAATTTTTTTTTTTTTTTTTTTGTGTAAGCTGAGGTGTTACCACTTCTATTTATTTACAAGCATAATAAAACTGTACAAAACCTATGCCCTCAACCTGCCCCGAAGGGAAACCAGGTCTGTTGGACACTCATAGTATCATAGTTTGAAAATGTCTTCATATCCAGCTTAACACAACATACCAACAGCCAATAACAAGTTCTAACTACATATTGATTTCCTATGTCTGGATTGCATCCCATAATAGAACTACCTTTCAGATTGATTTTCTAAATTCTATCACAAAAATAAAAAAAAGTAGCAACTTAGACATTCTAATCTACCTAGATTTCTTGCTTGCCTCCTTCCTCCCGCTTCTCCATAGCCAAATCCTTCAGTAAGACCCGGACTTCTTTGATTTTATTGTCCTGGTTCCACATCATTAGTTGCAGGCTATTCATTTCCTTTGTCATAGCTGGCATTCCGTGGGCAATCTCGACCATCTCAACAGCTACCTGCTCCATTGCTCTGGCTAGCAAGTGTTTCATTACCCAGTACATGTGAAGGGCCCGTTTGTACAGGGTCAGGCGTCCACGCGTATTCCCCGGGTCTGGAAGCAATGTAATCCATTCTTCCATTTAAGGGTCCGAAGGTTCCTCCAGCACATTGAACTCCATTGCGTCGATCATCCTCCTGATATCACTATCAGTTCCTTAGATATACACCTTCTCTGCATCCTTTGCTTCTTGTTCCATGGAACGTCTGCCTCTCTTATGTTGATTACCAACCTGAGTCTCTGGTTCGTATTGGGGTACCTATCGCGGTCCACCATGCCCTCGACTTCTCCTCTGGGTCCCTTGCTTCGCCGTTCTACCCCTGCTACTCTGCCCAACTTCGAATGTGCATCTTATTTGACCTTTCCCTTTCCCAGTCTCCGGTTCTTTCTCTTCTGAACTGTCGTCTTCCACCTTAAACTATTTCTATTCTCCCCTGATATTCCTTCTTCCACCCTCCTGCACATGTTGTTCTCTCCTTCCTCCTTCTGCCACATTGCTCGTCTGGCAATGAACATTGGGTCTCACGTCTACCTGCCACCTTACCCTGCTCCTCACCACCTTCTCTGGTTTCAATTTGTTTGTCAATCGCTCTGCTCTCCTTCTTAAATGAAGTTCGCCACCTAACCTCTGTTGTATCATGTAGTCGTCGCCGATTCCTTCTCCATTCTTTCTCACTATGTCACCTGCCCTTTGTCTTGAATTGCGGTCTTCCCTGCTCGCTGTCGCATCCTTCCGCATGATGGTTTCCCGTAGTGATTGCGCGTGCTGGTCTGGATAGCCCTTCACCGTTTCCTCCTGCATGTACATCACCACCCCGATCGGGGAACCATGGGCCAAATTATTATTAATACCATGCAAAAAAAAACATTATTAACCCATTATTAACCCTAATATTAGGGTTAAAAAAGAAGATGGCACATGGTATTGAACCATGGTATTCATGTGGAATGTAGGCTATTTAAAGGGGGGAATTAAACCAACATAGATCTATCTTTACTCTGGATCTACTAAGCCCCGGGAGGGATCAAATATCGTGATATGCAAACTAGCATAGAGTGAAAAAATATTTGATCCTCGGGCTTGGTAGATCAAGGGGAAAAATGGATCTTGTAATTTAATGTCACTTAAACATTTTAATTTGGTTAAAATAAAAAGATAAAATAAAAATCAATTATTAATTTTATTAATTTTTATAAATTACAAATAGTAGTTTTTAAGCTCCAGGTTTATGATAACCCATGGTAATATCATAGTATTCATGTGAGCATAGACTATTTAAAGGGGAAATTCTATCAGCTTAGATCCATCTTAATTCCAGGTCTACTAAGTGCTGAGAGGGATAAATAGATTTCATCCCTCCAAGAGTGGTAGAAGTGGAGTTAAGATGGATATAGGTTGGTTTTTATGATAATGAAGATATTAAATAGACTTATGAAATTATATTATAAAAAACATCTTAAGGTGAATGGTTAAAGCTACATTTAGTCACTTCACAAAATTTAGTAAAAAATATCAATATCTCCAGTAATATTGGTTTTTCTGATTTAACAAAAAGAAATTCAAAACAGTGAATTTTTATCACTATTTCCGTATCACCCTCACAGAAGAGAGATAGTCAGTGCCCAGATTTCCCACCATTTTTCAAACGTTCTCAATGTGATATCTTCATGAAAAAGTTAAGGTACTGATGTTGGATTAGTTGTTTGAAAAATATGCTAGTTTGTACAACTTTTCATCTTCTCTGTTATTCTTAATTTGTCATAACGATATATAGGGGTTGGGCCAGTGCTTGAAAAATATGCTGGTTTGTACAAACCTTCATCTTCTCTGTTTTTCGTAATTTGTCGTAATTATCTGTAGGGGTTGGATCAGTGCACCATATTTTCCTAAAAGGGGGAGATTGTGCACCAAAAAGGAAATTAATCCACATGTTACAACATTGTTAAAAAATGCAAGACGTATGAAGGTAGTGAATTATTATAATAAGCAATTTAGATTGGGAGAGACGTAATTAAATTTTATTATTTCATTGAAGATTTCCAATTAAAATAATAATAAATCTATATGTATATATTAATATATTGATTAGAAAGCTTCTGACAATGGTCACTTCTTTCCATTAGATCCCCTTCAGGCCTTTGGGATACTTACTACTTTCTTATATTATATAGTTGGTGCTTGCTACTTGTTGGCGTGTTGGGGTAAACAAAATGTGTTTTTTTTTTTTTTTAATCTCGCAATTGGAGTCTATGGAATAAGAAATAAATTTGATAGCTTTACAAAAATGGTACAAAATATGTTTTTTTTCTTTTATCTTGTAGTTGGACTCTATGGAATAAGAAAGAAATTTGATAGCTTGACAAAAGTGGTAGAGAAAAGATTAATTTCTCCTACCTTGATAGAACTGGTGGTCAAGATCAACACCTACAAGAACTTTGTTGTGGAATATTATCAAAACTAATAGAAGGATATGAAAGAGTGTATAGTGAGAACCTTCGACAAACATGGCCATTGAAACTTGCAACATTGTTTGTAGGAAGAGAAAATTATGTTTCTTTTTTCCAAACATGTGTGTTAGTAAATTAAAATTTAATGAATATGTTTTCCTATTATCATATATGGTTTCATACTTTAACAAAACATTCACCAAGACTTCACTTTTTATTATTTAGTGAAAGATTTGCCAAGATCTTACAAGATTTTATAATTCAGTGATAGATTCGCCATGACTTTACAAGATAATATAATCTAGTGAGAGATTCGCCAAAAAATATATATACATATTATATTATTGAAAAAATTGCCTCCCATTTTTCCTATGTATCGTTGGGATTCGCCCATTTATTATACGTATAAATTTAGGGTGGTTCTTAAAATTTTCCCTACAAGTGGATATGCCTTGAACTTGCAGCTTTGCTCTGCCTCTACATTGTCGGTAATCTTTCTCTTGCCTTTTTCATGTGCAGGTGTGCTGCCCTCCGCTACTGCTGATGTTGCTGCCTTGTGCACTGCTAACCATTCTACAACTACTCTGACTGGTTAATTAAGCCTTGAGGAGTTGTAGCAATATCTCCATGGGTCTTTCTCAGTCCAATGACACGCCCCGTGGATACAAGGATGATACAATCTCGTACAATGGTCCTCCACTAAGCGATGTGGGTCATATGGATTGAAACTTCTAGTGTTGAAGGTGAATCTCTTGAATTCCTCTGTCTTGGCCTCAACATGCTTGAGATTCTGGATCTCATACTATCTGATCCGCAAAGGAAGAGCGGCCAAGGTGCCTTATTCTTCTTGTGCAGTCTTGCTGACAACCCTGTCAAGATGTGGTATGCAACCTCTTCTATGACCAACTTATCCATGGAAAACTTCGGTAACACATGTGGATCCTTCTCTGTGTTATACACTCGAACGAAGGTGCCAAGGGGTGAGGCGTAGTAATCTGTTATGTTTACCAAAACCTCCATCGTTGCTTGTGACATGCAAGGTGGATCTTGTTCAAAGATCATCCTATACACCGGGGTGAAGAAGTGGTCTGATAGCTATAGTATAACTCCATGGAAGATGCACTGAGAGAACAACTTGCAATAGATGTGTACAGAGGTTTCTTAAGGTGTCCATGCCCAACCCAAGCCAGGGAACTGCTGAGGGGTACATATTGCATCAAATATGTAAGCGAACATGAAAATATTTGCTTGTTGACCCTTTGGTAGATGTCAGGCATTTGTTACTTTCCCCTTTAGCTGGAGAGCCAACATGTTAGACCAATTGAAAGGTCTTCCTTCGTTCACTAGTTGATCCAACACAATCAACCAACTCCGCGAGAAGGTCTCTATGCTCTCTTGGTCGTATAAGAGGCATGTGAATATGAACAAGAATTGATAAGCCTTCCACAATGTCTTCGTCTTATATACCTAGTTGGGTGTTGTCCTGAACTTAGACGACTCTCTCATCCAACTCTTCAGGATGTCTCTTGAGTTCGCGCTACTGCTGGGATTGGTGAAGATTGGATCGATTGTGTTCACCAATTACGACAAGTGATACATATCCTAAATATCCTCTACCATGAGGGTAGAAAGTTCTGTTCCACTGACACTTCTCAACACCATTGTCTCTGAATAAGTATGTTAGACAATCTAGTGGATCATGTCTACGCATGGAAATGCGAGATACCTGCATGCAACCTGGAACAAGAAAGACTTGTGCATGTTGACATAGACTTTGCGGTCTTCTAGGCTCTCCTCAAAGGTGCCTGAAAATATGTCATTAATGTCATGCCATTTGATCTTGATCTCATTTTCTATGAATAGCTTGGTATCTTCATAGATGGGCAAGCTCATAGACACTTTCTTGAGTACATCTCTAGTTTCACTCTCAACGACGTCCTTTGACCCTACTCTCTTGGAAGCCATTGTACCTATACTGCTGAGAGACTGATGAACACCTATGATGCCTGGAGACAAATTAACACTCATGGAAAGAAAATTGTCAGTTGAAAACCAAAAGAAACTTGAGGGCTGACATGCAACACACCCGGGTGACTGACTGGGAAATTTGCACAATTTCACTGGGAGGCTGGGAGACTAACTGCTAGAACTACAGAGAGGACTATCCAAACTACCAATGAGCTATCTGACTACTGAAACTGCGCAGAGCACAATCCAACTTGGCTTGCTGAGGAATAAAATTGCACAATGCGCAGTTTCAGTAAGCATGACTGCAACTGGGAAAATTGAATTGTGCAATTTCAGGGGCCAACTGAGGTACCGCCTCTCGGAATTGTGTAGAGCACATCCTAGGAATCTAGTGTGAGGCAAGATCTATGTAATTTTTGGGAGCAAGACAAGGCCTTCCATCTCGGAAATGCATATTTCAAGTTGGGCAAGGCAAATTAGACCTACCGACGGGAGACTGAAAACAGTAAAGATTGAATGCATGTGAGAATTTGGCAGTGGATATGAATGAATGAACATGCATGCAATAACAAATGAAAGATTCAGTAAGAAGGGAAAAAAATGAAGTGTGTGAAGCAAGTCACCGCAACGACGATCGTTAGTGAAGAAACAATGTCATGTATGTGACATCAAGGAAATGCAACGGAAAACTTGAAACAATGCTTCTACAAGCTAACATGCATTAAAATGACAAAAAACATTCAAAAAAACCAAGCAAGCAACACTCACACAAACCGAAATACAAAAAGCGATAGAAAAGAAACAAAAGAAATGAAAGGAGGATTTTCTTGGAAAAGTTGTAATAAGTGTGCAGAAGGTTCCTAGATGTGACGGGAATGCTAGAGCTCCAAAATTGAAGTGAAGAATGAGGTTTGAAGCGTCAAATAAATTGTTTTGACAAGATCGAGGCTTATGACATGTATGCCACAAATCTAGGAAAAAACGACACTTGGTGGGAGGTTTCTAAAATGGATCTTGCATGTAGCCCCTAGCTGCTAAATATAGATCCCTAAAATCTAGGGATGCTTTTTTCTTTTTTCTTTTTTGGGAAAAGTTGCCCATACATGCAAGGCAAGATTGCACAGTCCTGGAAGGAACCAGTCAACCTGTGAGCACATGCGGCAGACAAAAAGCCCTAGGATGACTTCTGCACAGTTTTTAGACTGAGTGGCTCTCGCTGCCCCTCAAGCTCTACTCAATTTCTGGGCTAAAGCCAATGCTTCCAACTAGAACTGCGCAAATTTTGATAGCAATCCTAGTGATGGGCTAATCTATGCAATTTTCAAGGGGAAGGCAACTTGCATTCTTTGCATAATTTTGGATAGTTGTTGGGTGCCTAGATACTCTATGAAATTTTGGAGAGAAAGGTTGGTTTCCCTCTAATTTTGCACAATTCTCCAAGTTAGCACAAGAACCAGTTAAAAGCCAACTCATGGGAGGTAAGATTGGGGTGATATGAAAACAAGTTAGTGAACACAAGATGATACCAAATAAACTGAACTGAAAGCATAAGTACCTGGGCAGTGCAAGACATGCTACTAAGGATGGTTGGTAGGGAGGCTCCAAAATGAAGCTAAGGAAAAATTTTGGAGGATGGTTGTAGCCTCTACAATAGTTGCATGATTCAGCCGACAAGTGCACTGGTAGGCCTTGATCATGTAACATCACCTATGAAAATCCCACAATACTTTTGTTCTTCCTTTTATCCACCCCATTTTTTTGTGGGTTATGGGATGCTATTAACTCTCGTTGAATGCCTTTTGATGCACAAACGTTCTTGAATTCATTCGACACATATTATCCATCTTTATCTCTCCTGAGAGCTTTAACTTTCATGTCATTGTATTTCTCAATAAGTTCTTTAAACTCAAAAAAAATAGTGAATGTATGATCATTATTCTACATGAAGAAAATCAAGCATTTACGTGAGAAATCATCTGCAAATATTACATCATACTTGTGCTTGGCCGTTGAGGCTATAGAGAATGGTCCACACACATTTGAGTGAACTCTTTCAAGGATCACTTGCGCTTGACTTTCCTTATCATGAAAGGTAGCTTGAATGTACTTCCCCAATGTATACCCTTTGCATGTATCTCTCTGCTCTAGTGTACCCTTGGGAGGTCCTGTATAAATATGTTGCATGATCTTCAAATATATGTGGTGAAAGTGATCCTATATTTTATGCCACAACTCCCTAATGTCTCAGATCTACACCTTCTCTACTTTTGTGCTCAAAGCAACACAATATTCTATATCCAATTTGTAGAGGTTCTTCACCCGAACACTGATCCACATCACTTTTCCTAAGGTTATGTGTTGAAGGAAATCCTTTCCTTCGCTAAATATCACATTGTAGCCATGACCCTCCAACATAGCAACTAAAACCAAATTATTCTTCAAACCCGAAGCATACATGAAATATTTTAATGTGAGAGGAGAACTAGGCTCCCTCTAAAAAGTAATAATTCCAATGTCGATCGTGATATACCTTCCATCATCTCCCATTTCGATGTGCATTTGGAGGTCTTTCTCCTCCAAATCATTGAAGGATTCTTTATTTCCGGTCATATGGAATGAGGTTCCACTATCAAGATACCACACACTACCCATCATTGATGTCACCATGCAAACAACGAAGGTGAAATCAAGCTTGAATTGTGAAGGAAGATATTCACTTACCGCTCCTCCTGAGGGCTTCTTGTCAGCCTTCTTATTTGGACACTTAGCGGCATAATGTCCCAACTCATGACAATGAAAACATTTAATCTTCAAAAAGTCCTTCTACTTTCCCCCTTGACTGGAATATGATTTGGAATGGGATGAATTCCCTTTCCCTTTCTTTTCCTTTCCATCTAAGGCACAATTCACCTCATCATCATGCTTGGATGAGGATCCATCTCTGGTGTTCTGCTGAATCTCTTCTTGCACCAAGTCAGAACAAAAATGCTCCCCCTCTGATAGCTTCTCCCTCCCATTTATTGAGTCCTGGTAGTTGTACCAACTCTTGGGAAGGCCTAGAAGTGCTAGGATGACCAGATCATCTTAAAAAACTATAGCACCATCACTTCCAAGCTCATCCTGACATTGGGTGAACTTGGTCAAGTACTTTGGTATTGTGTCACCCTTCTCCATCTTGATTTTCCTGAGTTTTTCCTTTAGTGCTAGCTTCCCGTGGTCACTTTTGTTTGAAACCGGTATGTTAAGGCCTTCCACATTACATATGGATTCTCCTTACCAAGGAGGTTTTAGACAATATGATCTCGAACTCGTTCTAGGATAATCATTCTCGCCTTTGCAACACATTTTCTCCACTCTGCTAGATGTTGAGCATGAGCTGCTAGAGGTTTAGGAATATCTTTGTCTATGAACTCCTTAAGCACGTTGTCTTCCAACACTACCTCCATCCTGTCCTTCCAAGAAATATAGTTCGAACTACCCTCAATCGCATATTCAAGTCTCAATCCATAGAACGACATCCTGTTGGCTCTAAATTATGATACAATAAATTCGATTTCACATACAAAAGACAAACTCATATTCTCCTCTTCTAGAGTGATTTATGCTCCGATACCATGTAGAAATTCCTTGTAGATTCAAACTGCTAATTGTTATTTACTAAAAAAATACACTTGAATATACTCTACTCATAAGTGGAAACAATTAAACGATCGTGAAACCATGAAGCAAACAAGAGAAATAATTCAATCAACACATTACACAATGATTTTCTAGGGAAAGACACAACTAAAGACCCCTGCTATCTGTATATTGCATTAGTAAAAAAAAATTGAGAAGATTACAATTCTTTTCTCAAGATCGGGCAACCTTTACACTATCTCTATCTGTCTCACAGCTTCCTAGACAAGCCTAGGCCAATACTTAACCAATTTTCTGATTTCCCAAGTCCCTAATTTCTTGCGTTGTTTCCTTGGGAATTAACCCCCTATTAATTAGGGAAATTCCTCAATTGGAATTGCGCAATCCTCATAGGCCTTCCTCTAACTGCATGCACCACCTATACAATTCAGATGATTATACAACTGATAATACATTATCCCTAAACTCCAACCTCAACTGGGTAACTCTCATATCTGACATCCATGATTTATTTATGAGTGAATCATCAATTTATTGGTTGATTAGTGCAAGTAGCACCACACTACACTATAGGCGGCACCACAGTACTACACCTCCCACTAGTTCCTCCAACAGTTGGAACTAGTTTAACTGACTTTAACTTAGTTAAAATTAATTAATTAATTATAAATCAAAATAAACTCAACCAGGGCTCCTATAAAGTAGGATACACTCTACATGACTCAAGTTAGACCCTCAACTCGAATTGACTGAGCGACTGAGCCAACTAAGTCAAATTAACTTAGTTAACTAATACATATTGTCATGATATGTGGAATTACAATTTTATTCCTAATTGAATTCAAGGACAAAATTAAATTAGGATTTTCTTGTTGCATTCTCAACAACTAGTTGGAGGCACTATGGAGGTTATCAAAACATATTATTTATAACTTTAAGGCATAACAAGTCCAAAATCACATGTTTGCGGATAAAAAGTCAAGGAACTAAACACAAATATGGTGGCCCATTGAACACAATAAAGATATCCATAAAATTAAGCAACAATAATGGACCCAAATTTAGCGGCAAGTAATGATCATTGAGGTTGGGACTCTAGCCACGAAATGGTGGATCAATATGTTAGATTTGTCCTATCTATCATTTATCTACTTCTTGTGATGCTTTTACTTACAAATAGGCAAGTTCATATTCGGTAACTTTCCATTAAAAGGGAAAGTGAATGTGTTCCTCATGGATTTTGATCTGATGCTCGTTGCAATCTCAAGGTAGGTAAACTACACTATGGCATGGTTTACCACTAGAGTAATGCAAATTTTCCAAGCCAAGTAGAGAGTGGTGTTCTAGGCATTCTTAGATCATAATGCATGGGTCCAACCTTAATATTTACATTAGTTTTTGTAAGTTTGCTAACTCTAGGCCTGCCTCCTCCGTCTAAAACTCAATTTGTAAGTGCATATTTTCATAGAGCTCCATCATACTACATGAAATAAATAATATGATTTGAAAAACCAAAAAAACATGTTCATTTCGTTTTTTTCCATGTAAATAAGAGAATCTATATTCTAACAAATTTCAAGGTTACATGAAATTCAATGGATTATGGGACTTTATCACCAACAAGAGTAGAATTCCATGTAATAGGCCTAGGGGGAACAAACCACACAAGTTTTTGATGCACTTCCATGCTAATTTAGCATATGAAAAAGAATAAATGTTTAACAATATCATACTTATGACAGAAGGGGTGCTTAGTTTGTGGAACTCCTAGGCCACCCAGAATCAAGGATTGTAATATTATAGCCTTTTTAGGCTCAAAAATTTTTTCTTCGATAATGAATGGAGCGAAGCATACCATAGAGATTACAAAGCCTACCATGTAGATTAATTAGAGTTAAGTCTCTATATCTTATTTTAACTTGGCGTTTAGCCTAGGTCTAATGCTACACCAATGATAACCATATCTTGGTTTATATTCCATGAAAGGTTTAGACCGATTCCACTTCCAATATTTCCACCAAGCCATTACTCTAACTTGCAATTTAAGTAATAAACCATTTGTTATTAGATCATGATCTTGTTGGGACTAGAGAGTTGAAACTCAAACTTCAAGTTTTCCAAGTCTTATAGAGATTGGAGTTTCCATTATAAATGCCCCTCGCTCACACATTATCCTTATGAAAAGGTCTCTAATTGGCCAAGAACTAGTTAGATTCAATTAAAGCTATTCCTTCAAATACAACTAAGGGACATCGCCAACTTAAAGGATATTTTAGATCCCAAGGAGTCCTTTCCCAACATAAAGGCCACTCATTGGCTTACTTGATTTCCATTTGATTCAAGACACAAAACGTCCAATAAAATCAACCTAAATTGCCAAAATTAATAGTAAAGTTTGAGAGTTGAGACTTGACCATCCCTTTTTCTTGATGAACATTCACACAAAATACGAATGCATGGGCTAGCCTTATAACTTTCCTACCTTTTATTTCCATGGATCTAATGACCCACTTAACACATAAGGCCTAGGTTTTCCTAAATATCCCTATGAATCCCCACCTCCTTGTATTTCAAAAGAAATTCCAATTTATGAATGGAAGCATCTCTTTTGTATTATGCCAACCCAATCAATGGCTTTTAGGAGCTTCTCTTGTTAATGATAGGGTGCATGAGAAGGGAGATAAAATGATGAGTAATAAATGTGAGCATCAACCAAAATCTTAAAAAATCTATTGAAATCTCATAGTTGGGGACAAACATTAACACCATTTGTTCATTTTCTAGGTTATTTTCTTACAACCTACCACAAGGTCTATAATGAAGTCCACATAAACTTAAGGCTTTGTGTCAGTTCATTTGAGGACTAGCTAGCAAGGTAGCCTAGAATACCCACCTAGGACAATCAATAACACTATGTTTTGGCTAGTTGAAAATTGGAAATCAAAGCTTCACTAAAAATATAGATGAAATCCAAAGTGATTTCCATTGATTCTTTGTCCTCTAGAATGGTAAAAATGTAGTTGTCAACAAAATTTCCATAGACCATTTGGCTAGTCTTCAATCCAAGTAGGGAAATACCCCTAATCAAACTCTATAAGTCATATGGTAAAGAAGAATCTCTCACAACCATATGAAGTCTCAAAGCTAAAGGAAATCCTTGTCATATCGACCAAAAACCCAAATTCCCTCAGAGATAACTTAGGCAATAGATAGGCATGTCAAGTCATCCCCAAAATGGTCATAACTACATGCATAAAAAGTGGCCAAAGTAGAAAACTAGCAACATAGCCAAGATGAAAAATCATTCCACTTGGTCATAAGCCTTTTCAAAATCTAGCTTAATGAAAAAGGTTTTTAGCCCAAGATAGTTTGCCCATTCCATATTTTCTTAAACAACATTGACATTATTTAGAATAAATTTCCTTGAAACAAAGTCCCTCTTCTCAAGTTGAATCATATGAGGGAGGATATACTCAATACTTAGGGCCAGTGTGAGGACAATAACCAAAATCTTGTATTCCACATTGAACATGGTAATTAGCGACTAACTGGTTATCAATTTTAACTCCCTTGCCTTAGGTATAAATTTAATATTATTTGGGTTAATGATGGAAAATGTGCATTTCTTCCTAACGACTTCTTGGTTAATTCTCATTAAGTTAGGTCTATCATAGTCCCAAGTGGATTTGCAAAATCACACAGAAACCCATCAAGCCTTGGGGATTCATTGTTATTCATTGCCATCGAGGATTTTTTTAGCTTTGATGTGGTTTCGTCCCTATCACATGTTTTTTTTTCTTAGGTAAATTTTGAGGGACAAGGTGAATGCATGTTAGCATGGCCATCTTTTATGCAACATGAATCTAATAGGATCTAGGATTAAAATTACTGTATGGTTGTGAGCCACAAAAACCTAATCAAAATTCCCTTTCTTTTGTAACCGTGATATGATTCATCTTGAGAGCATGAGTATTCTTAGAGGCTTATTCAATAACTATCATTTTGAGAAAGTGGTTCATAGGGATATTCTCATTTTTGAGCTAGTGTAATCGAGACCAAATCTAGTCTCCTCTAGCCCACTAAATTTCACCCACCTTCCAAAAAAGGAAAAGATGACAACATGATCTAGAGATCAATAGAGGAAGTTATATTAAGAAGTTATGAGTTCTCTTCAGACTCTTCTTTAATTACTTTGTGGTAGGATCATTGAAAAATCACAATTTGATGACCAAATCCTTGTAAGATTTTATGACAAAACTACTCCATCCACCCATTAGCTCCCTAACACTAAGGAAGCAAGTTATAGATCCACAAAGTCATTGAATACAAGTTGTGTGTGAAATTTGATAGACACTGAAGAGATATATTCAAGAAATATTGTTGTTTTCATACCCCATGAAATAGAGAACATAAGGAGTTGGTTTTCAAAAGAGTGGCCTCCCCTACTGCTTCCATTGATCAATTTCATTCAAAGTCAAAAGAAATATATTTTATTTAGATAATATGGCCCTATATATACATTTCATGACTCGTCGCTCCTACTATTAAAGTTATACCATGTCAACCGAAACCCTAAGAAGTTAGCTCACTATACTTGTTGGGGTTGTCGAGGCCAAGTCTAGTCTTAACTAGGCCATTCTAGGTTGTATGTTCCCTTTAAGGCATGTGAACCAAAATAACTCCCAATTTGTTATGATAGGATTCCACATTATTAAAATATCCACAGAAAATACATTCTACCTTCAAGAGGAATTAAGTTGACAATTTCACATCACAACTTTAGCTTCAACATCATTAGTTGCATACAAGTTAGCAATGCTCATAACCATATTATTGAGATTGAGGAGTACCCACATAGATTTGTTGGAAAAAAAATGTGGTGCTTTAGTTAATGACCATAAAGAAACAAACTTAGATGAGATAAGAGTGGTTCCCCCACCTTACCCATCTTCATGATTAGGATTAAAATTTGCAAAATCAAAACAAATTTAATGTAAGGTTTGTACATAATGATATCAATAGCTTTAACCTTTTGAAGATACAAAACATAACAAAAATATTTAAACAATGTGAATCGTAGCCCTATTTATTATTTATATGAGACCACTTACATTCCATGGCACATTTTTCACTGGAAACTTTTAAAATGAGCATTCATCAAGGGAGCTTGGTTTATTAATCCAACCTTAGGGGAGGATACTAGTCGTTATGAATAGCCTACCCTGCAAGAAGGAGCAACTAAAGAAGATACAATGGATTCCTTCCCCATGGCTAAGTTAGTCAACTTCATTGGCACATTACCCTTGTTTCCCTTCTTTGTCACCTAAATACATTCACCAACACTCTTTAGCTAAAGGAATCCAAGGTTTCCCCTAAAGGGGTATCTAAGGAATCAACCATAGATGGAAATGAGTAATCCCTATTGAGACTTTGACAATAGAAGTAGGTGTTTGAAATGTTAATATACTTAAATTGTTGGCTAATAAAATTAGGGCTGATTGTAGTGAACAATTATTCTTTTAAATTCCGAGACAAATTACTTAATATACAAATATGTTTTTAGGAACAAAATATAAATAAATGTTGGGGTTTGTGGCATATAAATTTACCACTAGAAACATTTTGAGGTCTAAAATGACACTTAAAGAAAATAATAAAATAAGCGTTATGAATTTTTAAAGAGAAGAAAATAATATATTATTTTTTAGTCATATGTTTGCATTACCTCTTTATGCTTACTCAAAATTTTGTACTTTTTAGATGTGAAATTTTCTTTTACATCCAATGCCTACACACATTATATACTTTTGATGAATAAACGATAAGATAACTTGGAAATACAAATTTAGATGTAAAAACTATAAAAAAATGGTAAAAACTATTTAATCATTTTTATACTAATCACATGAGTGAGGAAAGTACCATGAATCAATTATTTTTTAAATTAATATAAATTTAGGTTTTTTCTCACTATGAGAAAAATATTGGTAAATCTAATGATACTTTATTAAAAAAATTGGGCATTACATCATATATTTTTAACCAGAATTTGTTAAAGAAGTATAATTTGTATTTGAGTTAATTTAAATTTTGTTATGATATTTATTTTTAAAAATACATTTAAATTATAGGTATTACTTATAAATTTGTTTCCATTTATGCTTCGTTATGTGGAGGGAAAGGGAAATTAATTAAAGCATTTTCTTTTTTGTTGAAGTGAAAAATGTTATTGCTTGCAAATATGGGTTACAATTTAGAGTTGGAATGGTATGTTGTTAGACATTTCTGACCAAATGCAAAAATATAAATTTCTCATAAATGTCCTTGTCCAAAATTTAACCCTGTCAACTAACTGAAAGCAATAGCTAGACCTCAAGGGTCTTAATAAAGATAAAACATACAAAATTAAGACAAGAAACTGAAGAGAATTTAATAGAAAATCTTGAGAAGGTATTATTAGAGTCAATGACCTCTACTTAAATGGACTCCTTGCTACTACTGGGAGAGTAGCCCAAGAATGGAGGAATGCCGAATTATCTTTCACTATGTTCTAACCGTCTGTCAATGGAAGCCAATTGTCATTAAATGTAGTATAGGGAGGACCTTTCCAAGAATAAGTTTGATATTCTAGTATATGTCCACTGTGTACATGTACTAGTTTCATCTACTGCGAGTGTGGCCTGCATAGGTATTGACCATTCTACCATGTCAACTAACATTTCAGAATTATTGAGAGTATGCCATTCACAAGCCAAATTTTATGCCACCTAGGTGAGTTCATCCTAAATTGGCTACGATATTAGTTCTTTGTACATGGCTACAGATATTTCAACATGAAATTAGGCTCGAGTTCTCCCATGTTCCTGTTAATATGCACCGCGAGAAACCTGTGCTCGTTGATGTGGCATGACTTCCTTCTAAAGTTGAGAGAGTGGGTCTATTGTTTGAACTTGAGCGGGAGTTCCAAAGTCAAGAATTTTGTGGTCCCAGAGAAAGGAAGTACGATGACAAACGCAGAGGACTAAGAAGTAGGATACCCTTGTTTGACAGTGGGGTCCAAGAGCATTGAGGGGCATGTAGTCCCTTAATGAGGTGAGATAATGACACTGACAACAAAAGAGAGAAAAATGAACCATCCAAGAAGGAAACCAAAGAGTGGAAAAGAAGGTAAACATGGGGGATGAACCGTAAACTTGTGAGGAAAGTCCTAAAACTAGAGTTGTAACCTTGTTGGTATCATGGGAAAAGAGAGGGAGGGAGGAATCGATCTGTCTGGTTATTTCCTTTCACTCTCGAGTCTCCATGGTGGAGGTGCTGACCAAGAGCGGGCAAGGTGTAAGGGATCCCTAAACAAGATAAGAAAAACTCTAAGCTTACCATGTTCAAATTATCTAGTAACCGTGTTAAAATTATCAAATAACCATGAAAAATGATATTATTATTATTGTTATTTTTTAAAGAGATGGGTAAGGGTTTGATATTAATAAATATTGGTTTATGGGCCATAACGCTTACAAAATATTTATGAGTTTTGACAATGGAAGTATCTATTTGTCCACACAAAATTGTTGCTAGCTCTATTACTACATTTATTTCCTACACTAAAAACATTTCTACTGATAATTCGACAAAAGACCCAAGTATTAAAAGATATTTACAGAGAAGCATAAAACTTCAGGGATGTTTAGAACCAACAGAGCCCACATTGAGCCCTTCGATTAGCAATGACCATGGCCATAAGTATTAACCATCCACGAGTGACAAGATTTTTTTTTCTTCAGAAGCAAGGTTGGAATCGATGCCCCCCAATCTTAGACGAGCACCACTGGTCATGAATTCCTCTAAAGAAGTGATCTGGGCACTAAGAGAATTAATCTCCTTGCACAAACTATTTAGTGAGTGATCCATACTACTAAAAAGCTGGAGTAACTTGCCTTCCAAGAGGAGTTGAGATGATTGTCTTTTCCTTTCTACTATATCTTCTTGTTATTCTTTGTCTACATGCAACACTTCAACTAAATCCAAAAAGCTGTCAAGCAATGAACCAACATTGGAGTTCTCCAAAATTAATGAAGGTTCCACCATTTTAGAGGAGAGCCACTTCACCTAGCTAGCTAACGCTACGAGCTTTAACCATGCTCTAAGACCAACAAGGAACAAAATACTATGGAATTGAAGAGAAGCCAAATGAACCCTTAAATAATCAAAGTTGAGACCCTGCCACGATCCATACTAAAGAAAAATTTCCATAGCCAGACCAGAATCCTTAGATGCATAATGAATAGATTGATGATAGGAATCACAAAATGAACAAATTAAATCCATCCCATTTCATGATGAATGAAACTTCATGACCGCAGTGTTCTCCAACCATTCCCACCGAAGGAGAATTAAATGCATATACCACATTGAGCTGCAGTGAATTTGGGTTATGTGCCACTTAATGAGATGCATGTGACACCTAGAGGAATCCTTGATGATCCAAGATTATAAAATGAAAGGTCGCTGGATTTCAGTACCCTTCATTCTTATAAAACGAGCCAAAGACTAGGCTAAGTGGGAGGAAGATGACCTCTCCCAAAAACATTTTTTTTCTTCCAATTATCTCATATGAAAATTAAAACTATAGCGCCTTAGGATTCTAGTCATGACTAAAGAAGGGGGGGGGGGGATTTAATTAAACCATGGTCCATCTCTGGATCCTTTTTTTCCAGATCATTTGCCACTTAATTTAAATAACTATACACATGGAAATACTCCAACCACTCAAACTGAGAGGTGATTAGGATAATCCTTTGAAGAATGGGAGGATGATCTGAGCATGTGATCTTCTTGGCCTTGATCATTGTTGAATGACAAGCATTAAATCACCAAAAACAAATAAATTGGGTATTTTCATTGCGGGAACTGTTTCCAAACTTGTCCATAGAGAAAGGTACTCAACTTGATTGTTGGACACGAGGCTAGGTCTCCAAGCAAATTGCGACACAATTTTTCCATTGGGTCTAAACAATGCCCCTCCCACTCCTGCCTACCCAAAAAATGAAATTATTATTGTAAATATTTATCTGAATATTATTCATACATATTTATATAGAAAAGATGAAGGGAAAAATATGTACTTTACAGCCAATTAGACGTTATTTTAATAAAGAACATTATTTCTCTCTACTCTTTCATTAGTATATTTAGCATATTAATTTTTACCAACCTCAATCCATCTTAAATTTGGATTTACCAAGCACTGAGAGGTATCAAATCAAGAGTTAAAATGGATCTAAGTTGGGACTCTTGCATTCCATAATGGATTTCCTCAAATATTTAAATTGACTTCATCATAACGAATACCATGGTCTATGTAAAAAAATGAAACAATAATATAAAATTATTTTTATTTTTTGTTTTTTTTTTCTTTACATAACTTGACATGGCAGAAAGAACATTACCACATCTGTTCCATAATAAACTAGAGAACACCCAACATAATAAAATAATTTAACACAAAATATTATATATTTTAAATAAAAATTTACACACAAATTAAAAATAAATAAATTTTGTCCGCATGGGGTAGCTCAAGTGGCAATGGCCTTGGAAATGAAGTCTCACCGAACCGGAGATCTTGGGTTCGATTCTTGTGCTACCCTCCCCGGAAATAGGGTGAATAAATGACATGTAAAAACTCGAAAATGAGAAGGTACTACCAAATTTACAAAAAATAAATAAATAAATTCTCAATCATTATTTATACCCAAACTCAAAAATTTAAAAAAATATATATAAACAAAAAAATTAACTAAAAAATTTACATTTCAAATATTTTTAAATTACGTCCGCTGGGGTAGCTCAAGTGGAGTGGCCGTGGATGAAGTCTCACTGAACTGGAAGTTTTGGGTTCAAATCTGGGCTACCTTTCCCTGTAGTGGGGTATGTCATGTAATGGTTAAATCAGATTGTCCTACCAAAGCTTACAAAAAAAAAAAAAAATTAAATTACATATAAATCGAAAATAAATACATAAAATATTAAACAAATATTGAATTGGTAATTCATTCTTCATTGTTCATAGTTGCAAAATGACGTTTAAAAGAAGGTATAACTTGTGACTCTCTCCCTGCATGCAAAATGACGTTTAAAAGAAGGTATAACTTGTGACTCTCTCCCTGCATCCAACGTTCCACATCTACGTCAATAGCCAACTAATTCAAAAAGTTAATATATTTTATATAAATACAAATATACCATATTTAAAATTTAAAAAATAAAGAAAGTAAAGATTTTAAATTATTAATTATTAAATAATTGTAATATTATTGTCATTAAAACAATAGAAATATTATGAAAGAAAAAATTTCTGCTTTTTTGAAAATAACATTTATACTATATTAATACATAAGAAGTTAATACCTTTATATATTATTTAAGTAAAACTATATTTTTATAAATTTATTTTAAATCTATATTTTTTAACATCTTACGAGTTTAACATAAAATTATAAAAGAAATATATCTCTCTATCTTCTATCTATATTATTATAATATATATTCTTTATATATATATATATAGATATATATATTATATAATTATGCTAGCCTTGTATTTTCATGATACAAGGTTGATTCTCATTGTTATTATTATAGCTTTCAGGTGCCTACGTATTCTTTTTTTGCAAGCACATGTAAATTGAGGGAATTTGAAGTTTGAACATCCTAGCACATAACGGTTTATTTTCATGACCATTGACAATTAAGCTACCTTGAGGGCTATATTTTCTTTCTCTTTATTTGGCACTTTGTTTAGAAAAATGCAATGAGTTTAAATGCTAAGATTATGTGTTTCCTCTTGCAATGTTAAAGGTTCAAACCTAGAGAGGGATAAAATATATACATTTTTGTAAACTTGTGTTGTACCAAATGAGGCATATTTTCCCAAAAACAGAGGGGTATCATGCATTGTTTTAAGATCTAACTTGACTATCACCTAAAAATAAGATTATTGTTATCATCTTGATCATTTTTTTTTATGTATCTTTATTTATGAATATATCTACTTCAAGAGCAATTTTTTTTTCATGAATATAAATATATATCTTCTTATCCAGCTAATGGTTTATGTACGTTCTCTATTATTATTGAATTCCTTTTGCAGATGTTAGAGAGATAAATTTGCAGATGTGTTAATCAAGAATTCAAGAACATTCACGTGACATTCAAGAACCAACACATGAAGAAAACAAATATCCCTAAAGGGAGAAAATCACAAAGTTTAAGTTGAAAGTGATGTGAAGGCAAGCTACCACTCCTTATTACATATATTTTTGTAGGCTCCAACCTCAAAGGAAGCTCCAACTCCCCTAAATTTTATGCAGGCTACAACCCATAGGAGGCTCCTACCTCAACATGATACAACCTATTCTTTATCATGCTACAACATAGAAAGGGGCAAAAATATCTCAATCGCAAATTCAGGTCACAAATGTTGGTTACCTTATATACAATTCCATTGTCAAGTCTATTGTTGCACTGCTTCTCCTTTTCAACTTTGTGCCTCTTCTGTTGTTGTTCATCAACCTTCTTATGCAGACTACTTCACTTCAAGAAGTTATGATTCCATTCCACATTGTATATTTTATAAGCAAGTCATCTTGGTTGTTTGTATTCTTTGCAGGAATATGAAATGAAGCATTGTCTCTTGGACTTCCAAAAACTTCTCATAAGCTTGTCTTTTCATTTTCAGTTATGAAAGAAATTTTGTAATATATGTAGAAATTTCACCTGTAGAACAAACTGGTATATGCAATGTCCTAAAGCATAATACTTGTTCTACTTCTACAAAACATTAAACGGAAGCATAATCAAATTCATGAGAAACATCAAGTAGAAACATGCATAACTGATCAAGATAAATAATCACACACAACACAAGATATATCTAGGGGAAAGCACCACCATAAAACCCCAACCATGTATTATCAATCAAGTGGAAATCCTCTTCACAATAAAAAAAGAATCAGCTCTCAAGCTATCCAGTTCTCAATGAACTATGAAGATATGAAGATATATTTCATGAACCAACCAAGCCCTGTATATAAAGGCTTTACCTATGGTCCAATCCCTATTTCCTTATGCAGTTTGCGTAGGAAATAATAGCAAAAGCATATGCAATTAATTCCAAATATACCAAGTTAACCAATGCTCCAACTACGCAATCCTTGAGGACACTAGTTCCTCAACCATGCAAAAACTACTTACTAGAAATAGTCAAGCATCTGATATTACACTGTCCCACATCTGATCTCAACTGGGTCTCTGACAGAACTGACATGCAACAATTTATCCATGAGTGAATTCTCAGTTATCTAAAATAATAGTTTTCATATGCATGCAAGCATTAACAAACTATATTTTATTATTTTAACAACTTGTTAAAATAATCTAACTGGACTTGACTATTTAGAACTAAGTCAACCGATTCTCTCATTATAGAACTCATACTTATTCCCTCAATCAGTGGAGGAAATTAAGGATAAATTCCTCAATCAGTGGGACAACTCATGTGCATGCTCACAAAGACTTCAAATTCGAATTTCCTTAACTAATTAACTCAACTCAATTAATTAATTAATATTTCCAACTGTTGTTAAGACCAAAATTAATTTTACTTCCTATAAGATAGACTAGGGACTGTATAAAATGGAAGGGAAACCCAAGAAATGTTTTTTTAGAACTTTATATTTTAGCATTTCCACCTCTCACCCAATGTGGCCAATGACCTCACTGGCCAAACTGCTATTTTTAGACATGCTATTTTTAGCAGGTCTATTTTTAGCACATTCTAAATTTAGCATTTCTTGTTGCACATTTTTCAACAATATAAAATAGAGTTGAAATAAAACTACTCAATGAATAATGATTACAAAGAGACAAATCAAAATTGTATTAACTACATTCTTCTGTATAATGAAAGCATATGTATTTTCAGCTTTTGTCTCAATATTTTGTGTTCCACTTTAACCATTTTTAGCCTTCACATTTAATTTTCAGCCTTTGCACTTCACATCACTTTCAAACTTTTGCATTCAAATTATTATCAATTCAACATTCAACATAGTTTAACACCAATGTGATCAATGACATCAATGCCAATATTACCAACACAAGCATATTCTTCTTCTATTCTCATTGATTGTTTCACAGAGGTTTGAGGCAAGGACAACGAAAGAAGTTTGCAAAGGTTCGAATTACAGGGTTTGAGGCTCACATCTATTTTAAGGTTTTTGGGTTACAGTCGTTGGCATGTCACAAGGCAATTTTGAACACAGTCGTTGGCTTGCATGCTCAAGGGTGTGACTGGAAGGCTTCAATTGCTTGCACAACTCCTCTTGCATGCGACCAGGAAGTTTGACTCAATTTTTACCAAGGACTGAAGTTGATCACAATTGACTGCATACATGAAAGGTAGTCTCTGATATATTTTCATACTGGAAACATATTTATGAATGTTGTTGGGTTGTTTTGTTGGATGATATTGTATTGGGCTCATTGTACTCTCTATTGAACATTTTATGACAATCTAATAAAAGAAGAATTTCAAATGGTTTTCCCCCTACTGGGGTTTTTCCCTAGTCTTTGACCAAACCTGGCATCTCTTGTTGATGTGTTGATTGTATCTTTTGTCATTGCATTTATTGTTATATCTTCAATTACTGTTGATGAATGAAAAGACTAAATGTAATTGGAAATATTGCTAATTAAAGTATTGAATTGGGCTCAAGTAATTGATACAACATAGAACAATCTGAAAAATTAACATGGTATCAGAGCTAAGGTGAAGGACAAGCCCAAAAGGAGACAAGCATTGAAGCAATAATCTTTGGAAACTTGAAAGAGCCAATCTAGCCAAGTCAAGATGACTTCCTTCTTCAAGGAAAATGAGAAGCTGGGTGACTCATTGAATTTTGCTGAATGGAAAGTCAGGTTGGAGATCATAGCTGATAACAATGATTTTTTGGACTACATTCAAGGAAAAGTACTTGATCCTCCATAGAATGCTTCCACTGCTGCAAAAAACAAGCACAAGAAACGTGAGGTAAAAGCAAAGAAAATTATAGTTGATGGTTTACAAGATAATTTACTTACATATGTTGGAAACTTGAGAAGGTCAAAGGATATGTATGATAAGATATATGCCATGTATGAAGTCAAAAATTTGAATGAAATCATATCCTTGAAAAATCAACTCAAAGACACAAATATGAACAAAAGATAATTTGTGCAAAACTACATAATGAGGATATCTCGTCTTAGAGACCAATTGCAAAGAGTTGGAGAATCAGTGCCTGTTGGGCTTCAAAATGTCATGCAAAAATCACTCATTACCATACATTTTTCACCTATGCTTCCATTATATCACTCACTATTCAACACCTTGTCACTCCATTTTCCCTATTATTCACCATTAATGGGTCTCATTTATATTTTCCAAATATTATTTATTTTTAA
>APFE031567124.1:0-15032 GCA_000404065.3 Pinus taeda | reverse complement strand
TCCTTGTTGATGTAGTGTATAGAACCCACATTAAGATACATGTGGACATTGATGTGGCAGCTCAAGATAGAGATTTCTTCTTATGTAGGAAAGATATTGTAAACATTTATAACATCTATAATAGGTCGGCGAAGCGAAATTATCAACTTCACAAAAAAGATGAAATGAGTGTACACCTTTGGTATCAAAAGCATCGAGAAGATTTTTTCTTTTACCAAAAGCCAAATGGTGTGGAGGTCCTTTTTATAATAGGGATTCAAACAAAATGGATGTTGGAGACAATGGTCAAGCTATCGCACAATAGCTTAATAGCCACGGATTCAACATTTAACACAAATAAATATGAGGTAAGTCAGATGCCAATCATTGATTAAATATATTTATTTAAGTTGTATATATTTAGAATGATTAATAACTTGTATTTGATTTTATGTAATGTTGAAAATGGCAGTATCAGCTGTATACACTCGTGGCATTTGATGAACAACAAAGTGGGGTGCCTGTTGCATGGGTCGTGGCATCACGAAACACATCAAATGATATTGCAATATGGCTGGAGCAGCTCATGCACAAGCGTTTCCAAACCCATCCTGATTGGAAAGTCAATGCTTTCATGGTTGATGATGCGCTGGCTGAAATCAGTGCCTTGAGGTAACTTTAACATTGTCATGATATAACCAAACATGCATTGTTTTCTAAAAATAGCACACTAAATTGCATTGAATATAGCAAGAGGATCACAGGTTGTGATGTGATCTTATGCGTTTGGCATGTACAGAGGGCTTGGTTAAAAAATGTCAATCGGTTGGCCACTAGTTCCATAAAAGCCAATGAGATGTTCAGTGAGTTAGGTTTCATCATGAAATACACTCTCAATTATGAAGTGGAAGATGCAATCAATCATTTTTTTATCAAATTTGCAGATGAAGAGAAGTTCTTAGACTATTTCAACAAGAATTGGGTCACTGGAGATAAGGTTCGTAATTAAACATTTTTTTTTTTGTATTATATGCATTTTTTTCTTCTATAAATGTAATATAATGAGATTGACACCGTTCTATTTGCAATTAAGTATGTGGGTGAAAGGTTGTCGGGAGTTTCCTCATGCAAATCAGGAGACCAATAACGTTATTGAGTCATACCATTGTTACCTAAACAACATTTCTATCTGATAGAAGGAAAAAATGTGCCCGGAGGATGGATTGGTTATTGCATATGCTACTAACAACAGTTGAACCTTGTTATCGGTTCAAGGAAATCTTAAAAGAAAAGGATTTATAAACAACTGCAAGAGAGAAAAGCAGCTAGAATCATCAGTGGAACGAGCAAGAAAAATTCTAGATACTGATTGTTATCCTCATGAGAGCATAACCCATGCTTATTGGGTGAGAAGTGAGACAGATCGAGGTAAAAAATACCTTGTCACCTGGTATCATACAGATTTTATAACGTGTGAATGTCCATGGTCTATCCGTGGAAACATTTGCAAGCATGCCATAAAGGTTAATTGGTTGTATTTCCACTCGGATAATTCAAATCCATTGCTTCATCAGCATGTAGAGGATAACATATGCAATGACCCACCTAAGATCAATATAGAGCCTCAAAACCATGATGTAGATGTTGATGTTACTCTTATGGCCACAAATATTTTGATGCAGATGCCGAGGCACTTCATTTGGCAAGGGAGGAGTTGTTTAGCTATACACATCTCATTTTAGATAACCCTCCTACTACTTTGACGAACACAATCCAGTTGACTGGTATGCTTAAAAAAATGTTGGATGAAGCCAATAATTTTCACGTTATTGATTTTGACTTCACACTTGGATTGGGTTATCTTGATCCATCTTTGAAGAGGAAGAAGAGTTTCTTTAGCCCCACAAAGAAAAGAAGAAGCAACAGAAAAAACCATGGTTTGGAAATTGATTTAAATGTTGATCAATCAGAATATGAACCATTTGAGTTTTGATACCTCAATAAGCGAGGACGTCATCGATCAAATACGCCTTGTCTATGGTTTCAGGTTAGTTTCATGTGTTGAATAGAGTCATGGTTTTAGATTGAAGTATTTAATCATCAGCATTCTTTAACATGTGGTATGTTTATTTTTATAGCAATGCAACAATCCCCAACCATGGCGATAACCCAAGACCAAAGAGAGATGCAAGACCATCCAACTTTACTTGCCATGCCAGGTACATTTGACACTCTTTCATTGTGTGTGCACATATACCTTGATGCTCTAGCAAATTTCTTTGCAATAATGTTTGACACTTTTCTAGGTAACTATAGAATAAGTGGAGAAGCATCATCTTCTACCATGACTGATCATTTATGGAAGGACTTCAACTCTAGTGGGAATCAATGAGGTATGCACAAAGAATATATAAGCTAGGTTTTCATGGCCTCGTCAGATGGCTTGCCCTTTTTCATATGATAAGTATATTTATGTTTTCCTATTGTTATGTTGTTATGAAAATACCTTTTTCATAATCTGTTCATGGTCACTGAAAAATTAGGATTGTCAAATGTGATCATTGTGAGTGCTTATGTTTCTTCCCATGCATTTGTCACTGAAACAAAGTTCAATCGTCAACACCTTTCCCCCACTAAGGTGTTAATTGTATTTCCTATGCCAAAGTCATGGGCTTTACGTGCCTTTTTATGCTTGTTCATGGTTGAGGAGAAGGACCATCATATGGGTTCATTGCTCATGCTTTTATTTTTTCCCTATCCATCATGCTGGTTGTCAAGTATAATCTCTTTACTTATTTATGTTCATGCAACATGTTTGATTTTTATACTTAAACATGTAGTTACTATGTTCTCATACCTATGTTCATGGTTCAATGTTTATTAGATTTATAGATCTTTATATTTTACATCTTTATAAATTTATGGTTAGATGGTTAAAGGCCAATGAGGTTTGAACCTTATCATTGCGTTTTTTGTTGTTGGATTTTTAATTCCTTGCCTCTAGTCAGAGATCTCATTGGATTTTCATGACTTCATAGAGCTGATTTTGCCTTCATGGAATAGTATATGATAGCGTAGTAGATTGTTATGTTATTTTGAACATACCCTCTTCATGATTTGTTGATGTTCACTGAACGTTGTTCTGTCCTTTTATGCCTGCGATAAAGTGTTAACTGTCCTATTGCCCAAATCAACATCGATTGTTATCTTTTAGTTGTGTGTTCGGTGAAAGTGTTTATTTAGATCTTGTGTGCTCGTGTATATGTGCGTGTTGAAGTTCCTGGTCACATATAGTTTATGGTCCGCTAGGATAATGGTGGTGTTGATTAATTTTCAAAATTTTAACGTGGATGCTCTTTTTTTTTTCAGGTTGTTCTATAGTTTTTCTTCCAACCAAGATTGTCCATGCATTGAACCTCAAAGCGGAAGACATAAATTCTCAGGCAAGCACACAATGTGGCCTTTTTCCAAGCATGCAATTCTCATCCAAGCACACAATGTGGTCTTTAGCCAAGCACACAATGTTTATCTATACAAATAATTTTTGTTGTAAAATGCATCATGGAAGTGATGGTCATGGTTGAAGGCTTGTATTTTACCTAGTCCATGGTTTTCCAACTTCCAGTGGTACAACACCTGATAAAGTTGATAAATTAATTTATCTTTTGTATAAGCATCATTACATGAAATGATGCTCTGGAAGCATAAGGGAAGTATTATTCAATACTGTGGCAGTTTCCACAGTCTTGAGGAAACAGTTCTAGCATTTTGTAATAAATTGAATATAATGAAATCCATTGCAGTGAATTTCTTGCTAGCAATCTGTTATATTTCCAAACTTTTGCTGTTCAGCTCCACTCCATTTTGGTATCTTCCTTTTTATGTCAGTAAAGCAGATCCATTGCAATCACTATACTTATCATTCCAATGGTAACCCCTTTAAATTATTAATTGACCAATTTAAACTAATAAGGAAGATCCTTGCAAGTGTCCACTCTATTCCATCTATGTTCCTCGAACGTGCCAATGAAAACACTGATTCATTCTTTGAAATCTGCTCCCTTCACCATATTTCCGTTGTTGATCAAATTGTTTTTTGATGCATATAGTAATGACAGTATTCCTATACCCACCTGCCTCGGATAGTTGAAAGGGCTTAGGCATTTTCTAGGAACTACAAAATCCCATGTTACATTACACTTTATAAATGTTCCAAGAGTTTTTGTCCTTGCTCATTTCCCTTAACAGAATTTATAAAATTTGACAGCATTTAAAAATATCAATGGGGTTCAATTATTTGAAACAAAGTTTTAGGTTCTAGAATTCCACAGAAGGTATATTTAATGAGCTTTTTTCATCATTTTTTTATATTCTGGAGTACCAAAAAACGTGACATTTATGTTGGATTCATTTTGAATCCAAATGAATCCATCTTCCCTAGAATAATTAGTCTTGGGGAAATCATAGACATCTCTGCATTGTCATGAATTTGTCATGGCTTAGGCCTAGAAATGGCATTGGTTCTAACATAATTTATAAACTTTGCCATGTCCACAGTGCACAAAAGACAAGTATAATCCCCAAATATATGGATCTTATGATCTAATCACTTCCAGAATTGTAAAACTCTTAGCCACTTCATAAAAGAAGAGTCTAACTGTTCTATGTGTTTACCCTTTTATAGGGATATTTTCTGGTCATTTACAATATGCTAGTTGTAGGATCCAAATACAAATCCATCATACTAAACCCATATTTTAAGCTGCAATTTGTACAATAGATTTAGATTCAGTGTAATACGAAAAGATAGTGATGGAGAAAATGATAATGGTATTTAATTATTCATGTCCATTTTCAAGACTCAAAACTAAAACTACATGCCTGGAATATCCATGAAATCTGCCCAGAGCATCGTTGAAATGGCAAGCAAGTCCCCGAGTCCCTGATGAAGTTCTCAGCAGTTTGTATACATTTACTAGGGCTCCCCAAGTGCTTGAAATGCCAGAACAACGGGTAACCGGTTTTTTTTTAAGGGGGGGGTGGGGGTAGGGGGTAGGTCCCTGTTCAAAATAATGATTAAACTATTAATTCTTTCAATGAGTTCAGATGTCAACCAAAATTGTTTAGAGATTCTGGAACAACTCTTGTTGCTCAAGAAGCTAAGCATCACTGTTAAACCATTTGTAAACAAGGGGTATCTCAACCAGCTTATGAGGATGCTCTTCTAGAACCATGTCTTCATCGAATGCGGTGACACAACTTCGTAGAGGAATTTCATATCTCCTTTCACTATTAGCTTCTGATATCTTCTTTCAATGCCTAACTTCAGACCCATGAGGAGGCCTTTTGTGACTTGTCTTTACCACATTTTTAAAATTTTTACTCAGGCATTGACAAAAAATATGTGTCCCTCCTCTCCTCCTTTAGGAATTTCCTCCACTCTCTAACTTTCCCCTTTGGTTCTTTGTCAAATTTTAACTTTACTCAACTTGCTGGGTGGTTTCAAATGAAATCCTTTCTGGTTTATGAGAACCAGATTTTTTCGACCCTTAAGCATAGATTGAAAACAGCTTTCCAAGCTCTTATTTTTTATGAGATCCCTTTCTGCCTTCTCCATGTGCCACATACCTTTGATATGTTCATGTCTTCTACAGTCTCTCTAATCACTGCTTTGATTTTTAGCTTCACTTGTTTCTCTAAATTAATCTGCCCTCCAAAGAACCTATGCTTATCATTGAAGATCTTAATGGATGCTCCTTGAAGATGCTTGACCTAATTCATTGCAGTTTATTTTTTTTAATAATATATGCTTTCCATTTTTCAAGATGCATCAGTAAAGATTTGTAGTCTCTTTATCCTTACATAAGTACACGAAAGTCTATTAACTTATGTTCTCATGTCCCATTTTTCCTTCTGTTGACTTTTCAAATAACCTTAGAATTTGGGAGAAGGCTTAACTAGCCTAATATTTTTGATAATGTAGATGTAATGTTGTTTGGAGAACATTAGTTTATAACATATCCAATTTTTTCTCATCTGGCCTGAAAAATTAACTGTTGTGATGTTTTTGTGAGTTGTAAATACAATGGAGCTCAGAATTGTTTGGAACATGTAACTACTCCTTATTTACGAGGGATTCTAATGGATTATTAGAGATTTGGTTCCACATTTCCTCTTTTTTTGGTTGTCCACGCTTAAAGTTTTTATATTCCTTTGAATATTTGGTCATCAGTGTAGGGCAATCTATGTTATGTGTGGAATTGCCTAATATATACAAGCATTGACAAATTAAAATGGTAATTTGTATGTCAACTACTTTATTGTAGATTGGCTTTTTCCTTAACTTTTTTGTTTAGGAGATAAGATAAGATTACAATAAGATAAAATGGGAGAAGGCAACAATTATTGATTGTCTTGAAGTTTCTTTGTTTATTCAATCACTATACCTAAATGAATCTATTTATCTTTTAATTATGTTGAAATGGGACGAGACCAGATAGTTTTCATTTGGTGCATCTACATGCAGTTTATTGGGTCAAATCCTACAATATATTTTTGCACAGACATATTTGTCTTTGTGGTCCTTTGATGACCACCTTGAATTTGCCTTGGAAACACCACATCTTGCTAGTATTAGCCTTAAATATAGTTTTATGGGATTGACTTAGTTGTGTCTCTCCATGAATGTCAATTGTTTTACTTTTGCTTAAACAACTCTGCTTAACTTATTGCTATCTATTCTATCCTTGCCTGACAACAAATTACTCTCTATCTCATATATTAAGGAAAAGAAATAAAATAACTAATGGTTATGTGTGTTTGTGTTAGCCATTCATACTCTAACCCAAGAAATAACAAACAAGGATACAAATAATTATTGTTTTGTCATGAAGGCTTTTACAGGAAGTGAACTTTGGGCCTTATTATGTTGGCATGCAGGTGTCAAGGCTCAAGTTGCATCAATTGAACAAGCAACTTCTGAAACTCCTAAAAAGGTTGAAGCCCTAGTGGCTGTAGTAACTGGAGCTTCGAGAGGAATTGACAAAGCCATTTCTCTGTCACTAGGTAGAGCAGGCTGTAAGGTGCATACTTATATCATTGCCTACTTAGTAGATGCAATTACAATGGCTGTTTGCACTCATTTATGATAAACCGTTTACAGATTTATTTATTAGAAAAGGAAGAGGGGACAAATGATGCAACAATTGACGTGATGCAACTTTCTCTCTTGTTGCTTTCGATGAATATAATGCATGAGGAATAAGGCGGGTTGTTTTTGCACTATTAGGAGATGCAATTATTTTTGTAGATGCTCCCTGTTTAATACATGACCCTTTTTCATTGTGTATTCATACAAGTCATGTATGACATGACAAAGGAAATGCCTTGTAATTGTAAGAAGAGAAAGGCAGAGCAGAGGGATTTAATACATGACCCTTTTTCATTGTGTATTCATACAAGTCATGTATGACATGACAAAGGAAATGCCTTGTAATTGTAAGAAGAGAAAGGCAGAGCAGAGGGATTTAATGTAATACAGTTTATCATCTTGAACATCCACTAAGGTCAACGATAACACACGGTAACTGGTACCCTTCGAAGAAGTCCAAGAAAAGTGCAACAAAGAAAAGATGATAAGTTAGTATAAAAGCCTACCATCCCGAATTTTAATGTCTTATGTAATAAATGATGCATTGCTAAAGGAAGAGAGAATAATTAGTAATCTTCAAGATTAGTTTCAGCAATGTTGTTTCATAATCTTGTAACCCCCCATACTAAATTCATAATAGTTTTTTTTGGTAGGTTTTATGGGCCTTATTTATGGTACTGATTTACTACTTTCAATGTATCTTGAGCATGGCATATTGACTGGTTGTGGATTTCATTCTTTATTTGATTTGCACTGTACTTTAAATAGTCCAATAGCTGACTTTTGTTAGGTGCGACTTGAACTTTTCTCTTAAGTTTTAAGAGGCGATGTGTGCTATCTCCCTTTGAAAGTTTGTATTCTTATATATGTCTGGGAAATTTATTTTGTTATAGATATTGGGTTCATTTGTTTTAGCCCTACCATATATGTACTTTTGCAATTTTCTTTTAGAAGTTGTCTTGAGATATTTTTATACAGCTGGGCAATTGTCTTATGTTATAAGCTATTGTATTATCAAATCTGTTGCATTCAATGCCCTGTTTCTGGTAAAATTTGCTTGAAGGCATTCTTGATTAGGTAAGAAAATGATTTTTGCTTGTTTCTCTTTTTCTTTGTCATCTCCCTTTGGAGTATGCGTTCTTATATGTGGTCAGAAATGCTTTTGTTAAATATTTTGTTCTTTGTTAAACCTACCATGTCTGTAGTTTTGCATTTTTCTTTTGAAAGCTATCTCAAAAACTTGTGTTACAATTGGACAGTTATCTTGCGTTATATGCTACTTAATTATCAAATCAGTTGCATTCAGTGCCCCATTTTTGTTAAAAATTGCATGCAAGAATTCTTGATCAAATAAGAAAGTGATATTTTTCCTGTTTCTTTATTTATATACCTCTATTACAGGCACTAAGTGCTTTATGCTTAATTTGTTTCCTAGCGTTGTCATCAAACTTGTTTGACATGGGTTGGGTATTTTCTAATTGCTTGTGTGTTTCAAATCTATCTATATGTTGACTACCTTCTACTGTTTGAATGAAAAGTTTAATCTCAGAATTGGGCAAGTGTGTAGCAGCAAGCAGTGTAGGATTTTCTTAGTCTTTGATTTGCAGAATTATGTATCATATGTTTCTTCTTTTGAAAATGCACATGATGCATCTATAATAGTAGACTTCTTTCACTCAATAGACATGTTCTTCCTCAATCTGTTATAATGAAATTCATTGTACTCTAGAGTCCATACACAAAGAAATACACATGTCAATAATGATATCATTTTGTTGATAGGCTAGGACCCCATACAATTGATTAACATTATGTATTTGTACCACTCAGATTCTATTCATATTGCACCTACAACACAAGCATTTAAATTTAGGGTGCGGCTTCATACTTTGAACATATGAAAAATAGACACTCTGACCACTTTCAAGTACCATCCATTGAACTCAGTTACTATTGCTGAAGTTGCCAATTATAGTCTTGTATTTGTATGTTTCTAACATGGAATAGCTCTCAAGATGTTTGAAATGTCATCATATGATATAACTTTTGATTGCAAGTGATTTCATTATGAACTCTGAATTATCATAATCCTACACCTACCATATTTTAGATTAAAATGTTTGCTGACCATTTATACTTAAGATGATAGTGATTTCTCGAAGGTATCCCAACATCCTGATCTCTTAAATAACAAAAACTATCCAAAACTCAAATCTGGGTTATTATAATTAGTGATCAATGATCATAGTTCTTATTCCAGTTTAAGAGAATGCAATATACACTATACCGTTAATATATCTTAGTATTTGGTATTAGCGTTGCCCATCAGTTTGTAACTTTGTATTATCGATGTGTGGTATCATGTTGTTTGTATGAATGTTTAACTTTTACCGTACTTATATTTCGTTGTGTCATGTTTAAGGAAAATATTTCATAACAGTCGTGTAGAAATGTGTCTTCTTGGTTTCATATACTTCTTAGTTGCAACTATCATGACAAAAAACCAAATTCACAATACCATCATTACTTTGATAAGTAAAGTGAGACAGCTCACAATTTTAATTCCTTTCAGTTCAAATGTTTTCTCTGTGAAACATATATTCACTTGAGTCCTGATTAATCATTTTTCTGTGAAGCTGGCAAGTTTCTAGCCTCTTGAATATTCATTTGCATCACTTTACTCAAATACCTCTTCTTGAAAAAATATCAATATTTTGGATTTCTTTATAGTGCAACTCTCAGATCTCAACTGTTTATCACACAAGGCTTTACTATGTTATACTTGAAAAAACAAGTATAACATTCAACTTACTTCTTAAGCCAATAATGATAACTTTCATGGATGTTTGTATTTCTCCAGAATTGCAAATCAAGGATGCTCATTCCATATTCCCATGCACATTTCTCTAGATAAAAATTACTTGATATAAGGGGATGAGAGAAATTTAGATAAGTTTCTTATACAATATAATTAAGCAATTCCATCATCACAAATCATAAATTTAAAATGTAGACTTAAACTTTCAAATAGAATTGAACAAACTAGAATGTAATATAATCCATATTACATAATCACAAGTTATGAACAATTGCATTCCTAGGAACTAACTACTAATTGATTATGAAAAAGGTACAATCCACCCACCAATAGGATCTCTATTGCGCCAACTCTCATTGTAATAGAGGTTAGCCCCTAAGAAAAAATTATGAATCCATACTAAAACAATGGGTCAATGTTGCTTCATTATTTTTTATAACTAAGTAATGCAAATGCATGCCTAACAATCATTTGCAGTTAAGTATTCCCAGACAAAAACAAGATCTTTAAGAACATTAATGACATTTGTTTCAGGGTGTTATCCCAATCCCAACATATTCCAAGAAGGATCAATAGGATGGACATGACCATTGAATGCAATCAATGTTGGTGGTAGAGTCCCTAAATTCCAAATTGGTGGACTTGAAGTTAGATTTCGTGCATGCTTAGTGAATTGTTAACTTGTAGATCTAGATATAAAATACCAATGGTAATCCAAAATTTATAAGCTAAGCTTGATCAAATATTTGAACAAACAAGGATAACATTCAACTTACTTATTTAAGCCAATAATGATAGATTCTGCAAAAATACCATGCTCATGCTTAGCGAACTGTTAACTTGTAGATCTAGATATAAAATACCAATGGTAATCCAAACTTTTTAAGCTAAGGTTGATCAAATATTTGAACGAAAAAGGATAACATTCGACTTACTTCTTAAGCCAATAATGATAACTTTCATGGATGTTTTTCTTTCTCCAAGCTTGAAAATCAAGGACATTCATTCCATATGCGCATGCACATTGCTCTAGATCAAAATTCTTTGATATAAGGGGATGAGAGAAATTCAGATAAGTTGCTTATACAATATAATTAAACCATTTTGTCATCATAAGTCATAAATTTAAAATTCAAACTTAAACTTGCAAACATAATTGAAGAAAATGAAATATAATATAATCCATGACACATAATCACAAGTTATGAACACTTACATTTCTAGGATGAATATACTAATTGATTGTGAAAAAGAAACACTCCAACCTAACATAAACTCCTTGTTGCAACAACTCTTGTTGTAATAGAGGCCAACCCTTAAGCTAAAACTATGAATCTAAGCTAAAACAATGGGTCGATGTTGCTTCGTTATTTTTTATAACTAAGTTATGCAAATACATGCCTAACAATCATTTGCAGTTGAGCATTCCTAGGCAAAAATAATAGCTTTAGAAACAATATTGAGGTTTGTTTTAGGGTGGTATCCCAATTCAAACATATGCCAAGAAGGATCAATAGGATGAACATGACCATCAAATGCAATCAATGTTTGTGGTAGAGTCCCTAAATGCCAGAGAGTTAGATTGGAATTTAGATTCTAAAAAAGTACCATGTGCATGCTTAGCGAACTGTCAACTTGTAGATCTAGATATAAAATACCAATATATTATGAAAAAATACCATGTGCATGCTTAGTGAACTATTAACTTGTAGATGTAGATATAAAATACCCATGGTAATCCAAAATTTTTAAGTTAAGCTTGACCAAATATTTGTACAAACAAGGATAGTGTTCGACTTACGTCTTAAGCCAACAATGATTACTTTCATCGATGTTTGTCTTTCTCCAAGCGTGCAAATCCATGATGTTCAGTCCATATGCCCATTTACTTTACTCTAGATTAATATTATTTGATATAAGGGTATGAGAGAAATTTAGATAAGTTTCTTATGTAATATAATTAAACCATTTGGTCATCATAAATCATAAATTTAAAATGCAGACTTAAACTTGAAAATAGAATTGAACAAATTGGAATGTAATACAATCCATGGCACATAATCACAAGTTACGAACACTTATATTTGTAGGACGTATCTACTAACTAATTGTGAAAAAGGGACACTCCACCAAACCATAGGCTCCTTGTTGCACCAACTCTCATTGTAATAGAGGTCGTCCTTTAAGCTAAAATTATAAATCCACCGATTTGATTTAACTATGGTTGAGTTAAACTTTCTTCATATAGTCCAATTCCTCTATTCATAATCAATTCTCAACCTACAAAAACCCCAATCCACAACATTCTTTCCTGTCTACTTGTAATCCAAGGAATGGGATCAGTTTCACCAATCAACAATCCATTAGGCTAATGCACTTTCTTTTAGGGCTCCAACATATGATGGCCAACAATTTTCACTATTGGAATTCCAAACATTTTGAATTGTAGATAACTTTCACAATGATATCAATTTTCATTACAGGTAGTCTTTATTACATTCATAAATATTGCACTATAACTCAACATAATTTCTACATCGATTATATGGTTGGTTATATAGTGAGTTTGTTGTGTCCTTAAGTGGATATACTCTATATACTATCTACTTTCACCTTAGGCTATAAAAAACTAGATTCCTTATCCAAACAATTCTCCCAACTTAAAATTTCTTTTTAAATAAAATAATTCAAATTTACAAGTTAAATATTCAATTAAATAGCATAACATATACTCTTTCCTATGCTACAGACTTAAGGCGTTTCTTTTGTAACATATTGTGCAATTGCTAGTATTAATATTATTAGATTTAATAACTTTCCATTAATAATTTGAGGAAAGGTTTGTATCTAGATGGATTTAATCCCTTTCTAGGAATGATAGATTTGTGGTTAGATGGATCTAGGCTCGTTTAAAAACTCTATTAATTAATATTTATCACATCTTCAAAATATATTAAAATAATAACATTCATAAAATAGAAAATCATTTCTTTGATAAGAATAATACATATTTATATAAACCACCAAATATGTGTCAGACCAACAAAGAATATAAACACTCATAACTCATAAATTTTATATATCTCATTACTTATACACATCAATTAAGAAAGTTTCATATCACGTTTTTTTAATTAATCTATTTAATTAAAATGATGAAAAAACATAACTATTTTTTGAGATAAATCCCAATCTTTTATTTGTGACTATTAAAATATTTTAGAATATTCCAATAAGGTTACAAATCTCTATCACCCACCTACTTATTATTGATAATTAAATTAAAATTTTAGATGCCTTATTCTAAAATAAAAAAATGTCATAAAATTTCCACTTATTCCCTAAAATATGTGAATGGATAGTCGCTAAACTACCCATTACAATAAGTATTCTAAAACACAAAGTGATTTCTTTTCAAATTGGGATATCATAAAATAGTAGAATTAGATATTGTCAAAATATACCAATTGCCTCCCCTCTCACTTAAATTCTCCAATATTACATAATCAAAAACTTTATATCAAATCATTTGCATAATTGTAAATCATTTGCATAATTGTAACGACTCCACTTAATTTTTTTTTTAATATACAGTCACATTAAAAGAAATTACTGTAATTAACAACTCGTATACAGTGGTCTTTTAGATATATACGCAGGTCAGGCATTTACGTTTAATACTGCTGTTCCAATGTCATAATACCGGCTTAATGTCAGAGGGTTTGATTTTATGGTTGCATACCACGTGGCTTGATTTCCAATACCGATTTGTGTTTTCCTTGTCGCTGTCATCATATGGCATGACATGTCTGATAAGGTTGATATTAATTCTTCCTGCCCATCCTGTACGTGGCCCGGTCAGGCCATCCGTCCTCACCTGCTCCACTTGGATACCCCGCCTCATCAACGGAGCAGCTCGTTCCTCGCGATCCGACGGTGGAGCTCTTCTCGGGCTTCCCTCTTCTCCGGATTGCTATGGGATTGACCTCATTCGCTATGCTGTTCCCCAGCGGAGCCTGCTCGGATAAGGGCTTTCCTTCATTAGCGTAGAACATATGGATGCTCAGTTCAACGCTGATGAAGTCTTTACGGTTTCTACCTTAGAGTCCGGCAGTGGATAGTTATCTACAGGTAATTAGTTTGTTTCTTTTTTGTAACAGGTTATTCTTTTCTTCCTTAACATTCTTAGCTGTATTCGATATTTACCTCGCCAGACCCTCTAATCGATTTTCTTGTGACTGCATTTATCACGCAGGTTGTTTGGTTGCAGAAATGTGGCTCTCAGCCTTCCCTAGTGGGAAGGCGCTTCTTCAACGTGGGTCTTCATCCACATCCGGGTAAGATCATACTCCGGTTGGGTGTTCTCTGACTGAAAGTGGAAGACTTAGAGCGTAGGTTTGGCCTCAGCCTTCTGCTATTATTATGGTGTCTGCTAGTTTGATGGCATTTAGGTCTTTTAAATGTTAGGGTTTCAAGGGGTTTTACCCCTAGGTTGTATATATCTTTTACTATGAGGCTACGACCTCGCTTCTATCTCAGAGTTTGCTACTATCCAGTACAGTGTAGTTCTCCTGCTGTTTTCATCTTGTATCATTTGAGGGTTTCATTGATAAATGTTTAATAGTCTGCCATTGTATTGAATGTTCTGGCACACGACTAAAATAACACTTGCTTGCTTCGAGATTTGATTCCGTTATTAATATATTTATGATTCTGGGTTGGGCCTTCTTTGGTCTTCCAAGAGAATTATGTGATGGAATATTTATTTGGTTGTGTTTCCGCAAACTCGATAATATGGTTTTGGACCCGCGTGTTTTCTGTTACCATCTATTTAATTTTAATATATCAGAAACAAGGTTCTATGGTGACCGCCATTTAGGGTCTTAGTCCTTCCACTTAACGTCTGGAGGAATTTGTTAATTTATTACCAGGGTTAGGCTTATATCACTCTTCGGAAGCTAACTCCATTGTAAATGGCCGCCCTTGATACGCCGAATTATGAAGAGTTATCAGCAGAGGGTTTCATCCCTCAGCAATCTTCTGGTTCGACATGTAGAGTTCCGAAGAGGTTTATCAGTCTCTGAA
>APFE031567122.1:6809-68772 GCA_000404065.3 Pinus taeda | reverse complement strand
ATTACCCACTTTGTAATTGCAATTAGGAACTTGCAGAGTAGCATTGATTGATTGTTGCTAGACCCGTTCTGGGCTAGTGGGATCGCCTCTGTCTGCAGAGGGGATTTACTTGTTCAACAAGGGGGCTCAAAAGAAGACTTAAGGAGTGGGCTAGAACGCTGAAATCTCCCTCCTCCAAAAGGAAGGTGGCCCTGGACAGTCTTGCTGCCCATCAATTATCTTTGGAAAATTCTGTTGTTACCCAAGACCTTCTTCAGAGAGAAATTGATCTGCAGAAAGATTTCCACAAAGCAAGTAGGGAAGAAGAAGAACTCTGGAGGCAGAAATCCAGAGCTCTTTGGTTACAAGTTGGGGACAAAAATACTAGCTTCTTCCACAAACAAGCTGAAGCTCGCAAGCAATTCAAATCTGTTAAAGAAATTCATCACCAAAATGTAGTGGTTAAGGATTTCGAAGAAATCAAGCAGGCAGCTCACTCTCACTTCAAAGATCTTTACTCTGCCCCCGATGATCCACCAATGGATCCCCATGTCTATCCGATGAGTTTGATCCCCCAATGTGTTCAAGATCATAACAATTCTATGCTCACTGCTCTAATCAGCATGAATGAGCTTAAAAATGCATTGGACAGTATGGAACCGGACAAAGCTCCTGGTCTGGATGGGTTTCCTGTTAGATTCTATCTTTCCTGTTGAGCCATAATAAAAAATGATCTTCTGAGAATGGTTAGGAAATCTCAATCTTGTGCAAAGATCGGAGGCGGCATCAATTCAACGTTTCTGGCCTTGATTCCAAAAGAGAAAGGAGCAGCTGATTTCAGCAGATTCAGGCCAATCTCGTTGTGTAACTCTACTTACAAGCTAATCACCAAAATTATAGCCAATCGCCTCAAGAAAATCTTACCGACCATTATCCCTGAAAATCAAGGAGGATTCATCAAAGGGAGAAAGATTCTTGACAACATAGTGCTGGAGCAAGAAGCTGTTCATTCAAGCTATCACCGAAAGGAGAAAGCTATGGTGATTAAGCTTGACTTGGCAAATGCTTTTGACAGGGTAAAGCATGAATTCCTGTTTATGGTTATGAAGAAAATGGGCTTCTCTTCAGCCATCATTAACTGGATAAAAGCCTGCATTGCCTCTCCTTGGATTGCGCCCTTGGTAAATGGGCGACCTTCAGATTTTTTCCAAGCCTCTAGGGGCCTTAGACAAGGTTGCCCTTTGTCCCCGCTTCTTTATGCGATTCAAGCCTCAGTTCTCAGCTTTCAACTGGACCATAATCAACAGACTCAAATCCTTCCTGGCCTCTGCATGGTTCACCATGTCAAAGACATAAATCATGCCCAATTTGCTGACGATACGTTATTGCTGGGTGGGGCAAGCATAAACTCTGCTAAATCCTTCAACAAGGAGCTGGACATCTATAGAGAAGTCTCGGGCAGCAAGATCAACTTTCTAAAAAGCACAATCTACAGCTGGAACTGCTCGGTTAAGGAATTATCAGATATTGCAAGGATTCTCGATATGGAAGGGTCCTGGGCCTGGGACTACTTTAAATACCTGGGGATCCCAATCTTCAAGACCACTCCTAAAGTTGCCCATTGGATGCCCCTGCTGGACAAGATTAAAAGCAGAATTCATGCATGGGGAGCTTCATGGCTGAATAATGCGGGGAAGATCATCTTGATGAAAGCTGTCCTCTCAAGTCTTCCGTTATATCAACATTCCATCCTCCTGGCCCCAAAAACCTTCATCAACAAAATGGAAGTTCTTCTAAGGCGCTTTCTGTGGGAAGGGGGAAAAAACAACGAAAGAAGGCTGCATCTTGTTAAATGGGATACTATTAAAAAGCCATTTATGGAAGGAGGACTACAAATACGCGATCTGGCTGCTCAAAATCTGGCTTTGGGAACCAAGCTGCTTTGGGACATTGTCTCTGGAAAATTAAGTTGGAGCAAGAAAGTCCAGTGGAGAAAGTATTTTCATGGGAAGTGCCTTAGATGCTTGGACCAGCCTCCTCGAACCTCCAAAGGTTCTCCTGTTTTTAAACTCTGCATCAAAGCTTTGGATCATTTCAGTCATAAGCTATATTGGATTCCAGGTAATGGGCAAAAAATAAGAATCTGGGATGATCCTATTCTGGGTGATCAACCGTTGAGTCAGAGGGAAGATCTTACCAATATCAAAGACTGGCTCCAAGCTCGCAATCTGAACACCCTCTGGGACATCTCCTCTTGGACGGAGGATAGTCTTTGGGACAGCTGGCAACTGGGGGAGGTCCCTCAGTGGCTGGATGGTGAAGCCTCAGTTCTTTTGGATAATCTTCAAGGGAAATCTCCCTTAAAAGCTTCAGTAAAGGACAAACGAGGGTGGGGATCTGTCTCAGGTTCGTATTCTGCATCTGAAGGCTACAAAAGTTTTATGGCCACTCCGAATGTTCCTCCAAATCTTGCTCAATGGAAATTTATTTGGGATTCTCCCTCTCTTCCCAAAATTGATTTCTTTTGCTGGACGTTAGCTCACAATAGTATACTCACTCGTGATAATCTCCGCAGGCGTGGAATGGAAGGACCATCCTGGTGCAATCTTTGCATGTCAGAGGAAGAAACAGCTGATCATTTGTTCTTATCCTGCCCTTTTGCACTAGAAGTCTGGAAGGGGGTCCTTATGCTAAATTTTGATAAATTCGAGCTCCCTAGGAACATCCCAAATCTTTTCCAAACCTGGAGCAAATTATCTCCATTTGGTCTTTCCAAAAATCACCTTCTCAAAAATTGTTGGCTGTGGATCCCCAAGATCATTTGCTGGAAGTTGTGGCTGGAAAGGAACAATAGATTATTCAGAAACGAAAGCTGCAATTCGTCCAAAGTTATCATCAAAGTCAAAGCTCTATTGGGAGAAACTCTTGAAGCCAACTCTACCAAAAAGCTTGGAAAAGCTTTGAACAAAGAGGAGGGTCTCTAGTTGAATGGACTGGTCCCTAACCAAAAAGACTGTGCCACCCTCTCTACTAGCGTCCACTCCAACTGGGAAATAAGGCTGGAGGAGCAAGAGTTCATTAAGTGGAGGTCGGCTCTGAATGAACACTGTCTTTTTTTTGATGGGGCCTCCAAAGGCAACCCTGGTATCGCAGGAGGCAGTGGGGTTCTCTTGGGTCTGGATGGCTCTGATGTGATCCGGTTTGCTTGGGGACTGGGCAGGGAATCTAACAACAGAGCGGAGGCTCTTGCTCTGTGGCAGGGTCTATTTCAAGCAATCAAAGGTAACTTCCTATCCATATCAGTCTTCGGGGACTCCAGGATTATTATCCAGGCGTTGAATACCAATAAGAATCCTTCTCAGCTCCATTTATCAACCATCCTCAGGAAAATCAGACTTATATTGCCCAAATTCCACAAGATCTCCTTCTATCATATTCCCAGGAAATGAAATTCCCAGGCAGATATGGAAGCCAATCAAGGCGTTTTGCGGAGTAAAAGATCGTTGTCCGTTAACTATGTCGACTCCTTATGCAATATCCCTTAAGTCGTGTGTTCTCTGGGCCTTTTTCTGCTGGGTATTCCTCTGACCCCTAGGCCCTTCCATCCTCCCTGCTGTCTGAACCGCAACAATATTAATGACCATCTGAAAAAAATCTTGGCTAAATCCCTAATAAAGCAGACTGACCTTTTCTCCCAGCTTCACGCCCTGTGTTTTGTTCTCTGCTGTAAGCATCCGGATGAAGGAAGGCTGGGTGATCTTCTTCTGCATTTTTTGCAGAAGCAGAATGCTCTGTTCTCTTTCCATAAGCGCACCCAAAAGATATAGAAAGAAGGGCTCCTTTTGTGACATCCTGGAAAGCCTAATGAAGAACTCGATCGCTGTTCCGGAGGGACCTCACACCACTGGCTCCAATCATCTTCCAGCGTTCATCTATGGACCTGTCGACAATCTCAGCGCTACTTATTTCGATGCCTTCTCCTTCGCTCCAATCGATCATGACAACATGGAGTTTAGAATCCTGCAGTGGGGAATTTTCAATCTCTGCTCCATTGTTTACTGTCTCAGGAGGAAAATTAAGCTCTACGCTATTTGCCAGAGCAGTACTGTAATTGCTCATTGCCACAGCATTGGTGCCCTATAATAAAATTTAACCGCTTCTGTCTAAAAAACTAAGAGATTATGGAATAAATTTTTTGTTTTTTGTTTTTTTTTGTTTTTTTAAATTAAAATGGTTAATTAAAAAATAAATAAATTATAAATGTTTTTTGAAAAGACCAATTATTATCCATGGTTTTATTTTGAATAATACACAGAACACTAACAAGAGAAGCAAGGTTCTTTCCTGCATGTTTACGCAAAGAATATGAAAGGTAAGGTATGCATGTTTGGGATTATAATTATTTAATCAACAACAGAACAAAGGTTCCTTTTCCGGAATATTTATTTATAGAGAAGAATATTTAATGAACAACGGTTTCTTTTAAAGGAATATTTATTCTTATTTATAAAGAAGAATGAAGGGGAGTTGTTAACGTGTGAGCTTGTTGTTCATCTGAAATTTCACCTCGACCGTTAGATTTTTGGGGCTTGATCAAAGGGTTATGTTGTTTGGTAGGATGGCAATGGTAACGTGGAAAGACTGTTTGGACTTGAGGCTTGGTTTGTGGACCATGAACCCAGACATTATTAGGCTCGGTCTTAGCTTGGGCAACTGCACATTTTTTTAATTTATTTATTATTATGTAACTTTTCTTTTAATTGGAATAGAAAAATTTAGGCTTACTTGAGCAAACAAAAAAAGAGAAAGAAAGAAAAAGGAAGCAGTCCCATGTTGGTTAATATAAGCATTTTCATCACTTGTAACCAGAGGTTTGAACACAAGTTAAGCCCATCAACTTCCTCTCCTAACTTCCTCTCCTAAAACGAGACTCAGATATTTTGTTGTCAGAAAAACCATTGGTAGATTGAAATGGTACCGTTTTCCCAGAATAACCCTGAAAATGCCCAGAAACTCAGAGCTAAAACTAAAACTATTGGTAGATTGAAATGGGATTGCCTTCCCAAAATAACCCTGAAAATGCCCAGAAACTCAGAGCTAAAACCCTTGAAGCAGGTATTTCCCTTCACCTGTCTGAATGCAACCAAGAAAATGGAAGGGCTAACATCTGAAATCGTGCAGCGATAGCCATGCCGAATATAGGGGAAACCTGTTAGGGAATACTTACACTGAAATATGTTTCTCTATTGAATTAAGCTACCAATGGGAGCCACTCATGTAGCTTGTCTATATCTGTGAAATTTTCCTGGAGCAGCCCACCGTGAGTGCAGCAGGGCCTCTGAAAAATTCCCTCGTCTAATAAGAAGACCTCGATTGTTCGAGTACCAGGGTGTCGATCCTTCATGTTTTCTCTTTTCTAAAAATGGAGAAGTAGCGCGGACCAGTGCTTATACTACAATATTCAACCGAAATAGTGCAGGGATCAGTGATTTTTAATCTATGTATCGACATTTAATCTATGTACAGAATGGCAGAGAGATGGTTGACTGCTTGGATATTACAAGTGTGAATACTGATTTATCAGCATTGCCAGATGCAGTGAATCTATTCATCCCAATGTCATGTTTGAAAAGGTGCGAAGTACTTTGAAGGTAACATGCAGCGGTCATTTGAAAAATCAATTTTCCACACTTCATCGTTCGTAGACGACAAACTTGTCAAACTTTGAAAGGTGCATACTCACTGTTACAACGAAAAGTACCTCCACTTCACTACAAGTTCAGTTAACAATATATGAAGCTATCGCTCCATTAATGAAGAAGGATACTGACCGGAGGAATTGCTATGACCGGTCAACACTAGTTACCCAAAAAACAAAAATAAAGCCTGCACCGGTCAACACTAGTTAGCCAAAAAACAAAAATAAAGCTTGCAGTAGCAGTGTTTGAATCATGTTTTTAATGGTGGAAATAGATTCAGCACCATCAAAAATTTCTGGGCCAACCAAAATCTTGAAGTTTGACAAATGTAACCTGGTTTTAATAAAATCCTATCAAAAATTTGCTGAAATTTCCATGATTTTCAGGGGAAAAAAACATTCTGTATTAATGAGCAAGCCTGTATATGCCACTCCAATAATATATTTGGTTAAATAAAACGGGTGACATAAGCTGCCCCACTCATTAATATAGCCATAACTCCATATATATTGGTTGCCCAAATTTTCCCCCTCTTACCTCATTCAAAGCATCATCTTACACCAAGAAGACTAGACTGAAGTTCTCTTCCATTTCCTAATAGCTAGAATCTAATTTAGTGGTACATTTTTCTTTCTTTTAATTATATTCCAAATGAAATTGAATAGTTGTTTGTACGTCCTCTTCCATCTCCTAATACCTAATCATATATATAATATATATATATATATTCAAATAAAATTGATAGTTATTGTACTTCTTTTTGTCCACTGATACTTTTCAAAATTGTCTTTTAAATGTGACTTTTTGAAAAGTTTTCGATTTATTTTCCAATCTATTGGTTTAAAATCCAGAGGCTTTTATTGAAAATCATAGTTTGACAGTTGAACTTTGCACAATCAAGGGCCCAGGGTTTTTCATGCAGTCAAAAAACCATTTAAACAACACAAATCAAGGTTTCACCATAATTTTTTCCATTGGATTCTGCCCATAAATCAATCAAAAACTAAAAAAAACGCCATTAAAAACAACTCCTTTATTTTTTAATTGTATTTTTATGTTCAAAATAGTAAAATGAGAGTGAAAATAAATACTTAGTGGGGGGATAACAACCATTCTGATTAAGTAACCCCAATTAGCTCAGTAGAACAATGTTAATCAAACTCCGTAGAAAAATAAAAGATAATTACATTATGCAGAAAACAAATTTGCCCCAAAAATGAGGGCAAACGATGCAGTTCAGGCTATAGAGACATGGATGTTCAGGCTATAGTGATGTGGATGCAATTGATGTAAAGATGATCATTCAATCGGTCAAGAAAGGGCCCGTTCCCCGGATGTACCGAAGCATAAGCACAAACCAAATACTCTGCGAACTGCCCACGAAACTGAAATAGGAAACCAACGGTTTCCATTCAGTGCTGATGTAGACTCATCCCGCTGCGATCTTTGCTCAACCTGGTCACGGAGGGGCATCTCGAAGCGGCAGATGGGACACCAACGGTCACGGAGGGGCATCTCGAGCGGCAGATGGGACACCAACGATGCAACTCCAGCCATGGCCGAATGCAGTGAGAGTGGAAGATGTGTTGACATGGCATCTGACATGTCACCTCTCCCGCCTGAAACTCCTCCAGACAAACCGTGCACTCTGAATGGAGGCGCTCTCGCGAAACGGTAACAGTGGACAGCGCTTGGACTGCAGAAGTGGAAGCCGGAAGAGTAACGCATTCGTTCCGTTGAACTTCATTCCCTGAATTTTGAAGCCCTGGTTCTGTGAACGCCAGAAAAAGGAAGGGAGTTCGTCGCCGAAATTGCTCTACGAATCCATTGTGGCAGCGAGAGCAAGTAATCTCATCATCTGTGAGAAAGAGAGGGAGCACATATTGGCGACAGTAATGGCACCAGTATCCGCATTCATATTCACTGTCATAATTGGGTCGACACAGAGATCCGCCCATTTTATCTGTAAATGCCAGCCGCAACAACACCGATGATTATTTTAAGCCGATTTTCAATTCATGACTCTGCTACATTTGGTTAGATCAGTATAAATATACTAAATGTAGTTGGGTAAAAGTAGGTGCGAGGCATCCGCGAATTTAGCGCATCATGCCCGCATTTAACGCATCTTCTTCGAAGCCCCGTACAAAGAACACGAGCACAGACAAATATAATAGAAATATTACATTTAAGATTACCACATGGATACACGGTTAAAAAAGTTTAAAAAATTATTAAAGTATATAAATTAAGGGTAGATATAAGTTCATTTAATAAAAAAAATCAAAATTATTAGGATAATATTTTCAATAGGAGCTTATCATGTTATTGGTAAGAATTAATATTTTACTGAAGATTAAATATTATTTCTTCTAACCACCCTAAATGAAATACATGCAAATATATGATTTACAAAAATGAAATAAATATATATATATATTTTGAAATGCAACATGATAATTTCATATTACATTATTCTTTTTTATATTGAGATGAAAGCGTTTAGATTTACCAAGAGTCTAAACAGATCAAATCAATCTCTTTTCATTATAAAAGAAGTTTGCATTTCAAGAGATTTGAATTTAGGTTAGTTTAATTTCCACCTTTAAATAGTGAAAATTCTACATGAATACCATGGGTCATTTTCATTTTTATTTTTTTATTTTATTTTGACTGAGTTAAAATGTTTACTTTACATTACATTAATTTTTCATTTCATTTAATTTCATTTTAATTTTAGTTTTAATTTCTATGTAATTTGACTTAGTTAAAATGTTAAATAGGACATTACTTTACAACATCTCTACCATACTAGATTGGAGAGCACCTCTTGGTGTAATCATATAAATTTTGACATTACATAATTCATTATAAGGGGACAAATTTACTTTCACTTGGCAAATTGACCCTTCATTGTTGTCCATGCTAGATATAAACATCCAAAACATCATTCTAAGGTCCATCTTCCTCTCATTAGCTTGCACATCCAAGTAGTCCACCAACCTAGATTCGTCTTAACCTCGAATCTATCAAGCTTCGAGAATGATCAGATCTCTTGAAATCTCTTGAGATACAATCCTCTTTTAAAGTGAAAAGAGATTTGATCCCTCTCAACGCTTGATAGATCTGGGGTTAATATGGATCTAGGTTGTTTTTAATATACACACATACGATATCTAGGCTAGATACATCTCTCCCTTTCTCTTTCCCCCCCTCTCCCTCTCTCTCTTTCCTCCTACTCTACTCTCTCTCTCTCTCTCTCTCCCTCTCTCTAAGTCCTCTCTCTTACTTCCTCTCTCTCCCTTTATCTTCCACCTCCCTCTGTCTCTTCCACCCATCTCTCTCTATCTACCCTTCGACTTTGTCACTATCTCCCTCCTTCTCTCCTTCTCTCTTTCTCCCTCTCTTCCCCCTCCATCTCTACGTCCTCCCCTCTCTCTTCCCTTTCTTTCCCTCTCTCTCTCCTCTCATCTCTATCTTCCCTCCTATCCTGTCTCCCTCTGTCTCCATCTCTCCCTTGTCTCTTCCTCTCTATGTACCTCCCTCTCTATATGTCTTTGTTCTTTCCTCCCTCTCTCTCCCCCTCCAAATCCATCTCTCTCTCCCTCTCTCTCTCCTCTCCCTCCCCTTATCTCTCTCTTTCTCTCTCTTACACCTCCCTCTCTCTTCCTCGTGACTCTTTCTCTCCCCACCTTCCACTATGTAGCTATCTCCCTCCCTCTCTCCTTTTCTCCGCTCCCCCATTTCTCCCAACTCCCTCTCTCTTCCTCGTGACTCTTTCTCTCCCCACCTTCCACTATGTAGCTATCTCCCTCCCTCTCTCCTTTTCTCCGCTCCCCCATTTCTCCCAACTCCATCTCTCTCTCTCTCTCCATATGAGAATTTTCACTCTATGTAATCAATGTTATATGTAATGTCTAAAATATTTTACATTTTAATTTTTTATTGTGAAATGAATTATGTTTTCTCAGCATGTGGTATTGATAGGCCATGGTATTGTAACAAAACCTATTTATAAGTTAACTTTTTATGTGCTTATTAATTAAATTGAAATATGGTTATGGAATCATTATTAGTCCCTACCAACTCACAATGTAGGAGTAAAATTGTACCCAACAAAATTTATGCAATTTACTTATCTACTTCACATCTAAATTTATTAGTTATTGTCAAAACAAGACTACTATGATTTGTCTATCAACCATTATTAATTTGGCATTGACAAATGTAACTTATAATTATTTATGCAGTTTTTCCTAAGCATGATTTCTAAATTGAGATGGAGTGGCTAAGTTGCCCCACAAAACAAAATTACAATATAACAAAAAAAATTTAATAATTTTTATTACCTTTAATTTTTTATTATTAATTGAACCAAGATTTAAATGTTTACATTACAACATCTCCACCATATGTTGTGTATCAATTTTAATCTTTTATTATTTTTTTAATTGAGCAAATGTTAAATGTTAAACATTTATACCTACGTATCTACCCCTATACTAGGTTGTAGATTGCCTCTCAGGGAAACACCTATATTTGCTACTATTTGAGGAGATTGTGTTATGTTCCTTTATCACACAACAACTTGAAAATGAGACTACAATCCCCTAGTCAGATTAAAAATTAGATTTGTTGGTTACCTAGTATTTGTCCTTGTTCTAAAATAATTTTTTGTCCTCTTTTTTGTTGTTTATCCTCTCTGCATCTCTTCTTCAAATCTGCTCCTTTTCTGCTATTCTTTCCCTTCTCTCCTTACCAGGTTGTTCATAAACTCTCTCATACAAATGTTTAGTTCAAATAACTTATTTTTCATTCAAAATGACGTTTTTTATATACAACGAGTTGTTAATTGTTTGTATTCCATGCAAGAATTCGAATTGAAGAATTATCACTCGATCTTATAGAGTTGTTCACAATTTGCCTCTTCATTTCCAAATATGAAATTCAGTTCAAGAATTTGTAATATTAAGAGAATTTGAGATATTGCACTATATGGCTTTGAGATGTAAATTCAAAATATAAGATTGAATGAAAATATCAAGTTCTTTAAACATTGTTCTTCAACTCCCATGTTCCATATATTTAATTTGTTTATAAAATATGTATTTCTTCACAACCTGCCTTTATTTTATCAGCCTCACACACCATCGTATCGACCTTACACATCAACCTTTCAATGTACATTAGTATACCTTTGCATATCAATTAAAAACCGACAGTAACAACCTTTTCACATCACATCACTTTAATTATCCTTTGCACATCAACCTTTAACAATTAGCAATCAACAATAACTTTCAATAGCTCAACCTTAAAATCAACATAGTATGTGTGAACATGAACCTTGCCAATACTTTTGAATGTATGGATGTGAATATTTATTCTTCAGCTATCTGTATAACATTTGACATTACCATGCCCATTTGACATCAATGCCAACATTGCCAACATCCTCTTCCTTTGGCATTGATGAAAACAATATACTTCTCCCCTTGAGAGTCATAATTCTTATTTCTCCTGAGAATTACTTCTCCTTTGAGCCTCATTTCTCGTGCCAACACCTCCCCCTTTGATATCAATGGCAAGTGATATTGTAAGCAAATAAGAGCAATGTTTGTATTCAGGGTCAAGAAATATTCAATCATTACCTATCTTTGCATATGAATTTGACAGGGATAGTTCCTTGTGAAAGAAATCAACCTTTGGAATACGAGAATACCACTGTACTGATGAGAATATCATTGTACTTTCTTTAGTTCTATTAGTCAATACATGAAATATATTGCACCCTTGTTTAAATCAATTAAAGGAATACCACTATATTTATGGTCTTTATTGTGTAGGCCAACAAAAGTATTATGAAAATGTATTTCCATGATGTAAAATACTAATTGTGACCATAAAGTTTACTCTAAAATACCACAATACTAATTAAAGTTCAAACCAGAGATAGAGTTTGACATGTTTTACATCTTCAGATTATAAGAGAAAAAGTGATTACCACTGTGTCTATCCATTGTGCCTATCTTCATAACTGATAATTTGAATTCGTAACTGATAACTTGAAATAATAACACCTTTAGTACCTTCACACCCATCAAGCAGAAACAATAGCCTTCAACTAGTACAATCAAGTGCACTATGATCAAGAATGATCTTCATTCCCATTGAATTCCATAATCATTCATATGTGTTACTTTTTCCTTCAAATCTTTTCTTGACACTCTATTCATTCCTTTAATATTAAATATACACATGTTCTATGTCTTTTATTGATCTAGGGGATCCAAAAAATGCCTAAAAATCAAAGTGCCCAAATTATCCTAAAACTAATGCCAAATTGTATGGCTCATCGTTTTGATTCCAACGATGATTGAATCACCTCAATCCAACACTGTATGAGCAAGTTATCACATTTTGAAGTTTTGGGAAAATATGCAAAAATTCAAAGTTGTAAGTTCGTTGTGCAGGGTATGAATGTTGACATGGCAGTCCATACACTAACTTGGTGCTAGCATCATTCGATGATCAGGTAGTACAAACTAGTCAGGAGGGAGCCAACTAGAAGCTGGCATTTGGGTCAGTCATGCGAGGACATGTGGCACACTGTTATTGGGTTAATGGTTTTAGAGCTGGGCCAATCAAAGAGTGACACGTGGCCCAATATCATGGGGCCACATGGCACTCAAGATGGTGCCAAATTTTTTTGAGTCAACCAAACAAGCCTCCAACAAAATCAACCTCATGACCTCCTTTACATGAAACGACCACCCGACTAATTAGGCTACATGTATTGCTTGTTATACATAGGGCAACACATATATTTAATGTGCATCAGTTTGGCGGTTAGGGGAGAGGGTCGGACTAGCGGGCGCGCTCGACCAACCCAACCTTGGTTTTATGTCACATTATATGACCAACACCCAATGGAGGTGGGAGTGTCGGGTGAGGCCTTGACTTGTGGTTACACGATGGCATGCGACCAGAGTAGATGGGAGCGAATGCTATGGGAGGGCACATGGCCCATGACCCATGACCCATGGCCACATGCATCCATAACACCGATGGAATAAAAGGGTGGGGCCAACAATTCCCCCACCAAATTGTTATTTAATATATTAAAGCAACAACACACCCAAACAACCGATTGTGTCAGATAAAACCCGAGACCTTCGGGTTCCCAATTCAACGTGCCCAAAAATAGTCCATAGGCTAGTTTGTTGCCAATTTTAGAGAGAAGAGAGCTAATGTGTTGCAGTTGCAGACCAATTTGGTTAAAGGGGGGCTTTTTGCTCAATTTTAAGCCTTTTTGAGCTCAAGAAGAGCCTAGTTGGGGTTTTTGAGCATTCTCGACACAATAACTGTGTGATTTTTGCAGAATGAAGCTTGTATGTTGATGTATTGAGAATATGAGAATATAATAAAGTGGTCAACACTAATCTGGACCCAGAGACGTAGCCCAAGATGGGTGAACTCTGTTATCAATTTGCATGTGTTTTATACTACATTTTTGTCCTCTTTTAACTGCTAAATTTATGCAAGTTAACTTAAGTTTTTGTACTTTTTTCAACCATGATCCATTGAATAAAAGACATAAACTAGCTTAAAAATTGTTTAATGAAACCTTCACTTTTATTTTTGGATTAGTTTGGCATCAGAGCATGGTTTTTGTGAAGGTTTGACAAAATTTGCTAAGTGTTTGAATCTTACAAGGTCTAGATTTAGAAGAGGAGAAGGATCACTTGAAGAAACTAACCCTCAAATTGGCTTAAGAAGTCCACATACTCCACAAGTCATGGATCATGAAGAAGGACAAGGACAATAATTGATGTCTAAGGATGAAAGATATTTCAAAAAATCTTTCTTTGATATGACTAAAACGGTGAGCGTTGTATAATGAACGAACAACATGATTGCAAGGAGAAAGTTCTAATAAACCAAAAGGTGATGGTGGTGATGGTAGAAAGCCTCCTCCTTATCCTCCTTCACCTCCATCTTCACCTCCTTCTTCACATAGGCGAACTCCTCCAACATCTCCAAGAGGACATGCTAAGTCTCCTTTGCCTAAGCTTGATGTCAAGTTTGAATTACCAATGTATGATGGAGAAGTAAATGCTGAAAAGTTGGATAATTGGGTTCGTAAAATTGAATTTTATTGCAGGATCCAAAAGATTGATGATGATGTCACAAAGATCCAACTTGCTTCTCTTTGTTTGGGAGGTGCAACTCTTATCTGGTGGGAAGCTATTACGCAACCAACTCACAAAACACAAGAAAATATAGATCAATGACTTAAAAATTATCCTCTTCGAGGGGGATACCTCCTTTACATTACATTATTGAACAATTCTTGGATGATACAAATGATAATACCTCCTTGGTATATATAGGATTCTAAAGGGTCACAATATAATCAGAGCCTACATAACAATAATAATGTAAGGACACAACAATAACAATAGTGGGCTTCTATGGGGCACAATAATAAAAACATGGGGGATACATGGGCACAATAATAACAATAGGGGACTACTCTAACAATAACAATAATGGGGATACACTATTATTATGTGGACCTAACATGCCCCTCTCATTCAAAAAAGTGTTTTCCTCAACTCTTGAGTAGTTCCATATGCTTATATATAAAATTCCCATCCTCCCATGTGGAATATTCAATGGGTAAGTTCTTCCACTTAATGAGATACTTTGAAATTAATTGATTCTGTAGCTATCAGTTCTCTCTGAAATTAATCAATTATGTAGCTATCAGTTCTTGTTTCTGTGGTTAACTCAGGATCAAATATGATTTTTCCTTCTTCGTCAAGTTCTGACAATATTGTTTGAACTGGGAGCTTGTCACCAATAACCTTCTTTAAGCATGAAACATGGAAAAATGGGTGTACTCAGGAAGATGTAGACAACTCCAATTTGCATGCCATAGTACCAATATTTTGCAACAACTTGTAAGGACCATAGCACTTGGGTGATAATTTATTATCCTTCTTATCTTGTGTAAGGGACATCCTTTTGTATGGTTGTAGCCGTAAAAATACCAAGTGACCTACATCAAAACTTCTTTCATTGCGATGTTGAGCTGCCTATTGTTTCATTCGATTCTGCGCCATAGTGATGCTCAATGTGATCTTCCATTGCTTGAACCTTAAAATTATCTCTTAAAGATGATGTGATGGACGATGGATGATATCCATAAAGTGTCATAAATGAGGTGATTTTTGCTGCAGTATGGAAGGAAGTGTTATACCACCATTCAACTAGAGGTAACCACTTGACCCATTGTGTTTGTATATCAGATACGAAGCATCGAAGATATCCTTCCAAACATTTGTTTACTATCTCAGTTTTCCTGTTAGATTGAGGATGATATGATGAGCTATGAGCTAATTGAGTACCAAGACAAGAAAATAATTCCATGAAAGGATTTCAAGTGAAAATGGGATCACTATCACTTACAATAATCTTTGGGTTTCTATTTAGCTTTTGAAATGTTTCCATAAATGCAATAGAAATTGTACTAGCTTTAAAAGGATGAGATAATGCACAAAAGTGTCCATATCTGGTAAGTCTCTCAACTACCTCCTTCCATCATACTTGGGTAAACCTGTGGTAAAATCCATTGAGTCCTCCCCCCAACACTAACTTGAAATGGCTAAAAGTTGTAACAAACTTGGGGCCTTAATTGTCTCAACTTTATTTTGTTAGCAAATTAAAAATTCTCCCACAAAGTTCTAAATATCAGATTTAAGGCGATCAAAAAAAAAATCCTTCTTGATCCTCTGGTAAGTTTTTTAAAATCCTGAGTGCCCTCCTAAGGGGGAGGTGTGAAATTCCAAAAGAATATTTTGCTTGAATTTGGAATTCTTACACTGATATAAGCAACCTTTGTACCATAATGAATCATTTTTTCAGCTAAATGTATCATATGTACTGGGATCTTGCTGCAACTTTTGAATGAGTGTCCACACCTCTTTATCATTCTTCCATTCATCCCTTGTTTTAGTTATCCAATCAGGTTGGATAATAGAAATGGCACAAAGAAATGCTTCCACATCCTCATACTTTCTTGAAAGTGCATCTACAACAACATTTTTCTTCCCTTTTTTGTAGACGATTTCAAAGTCATTACCCAAAATGTTTGTGACCCATTTTTATTGCTCTCTTGAAGATAATATTTGTTCCAAAAAGTATTTAAGACTATCATGATCTGCTTTTACCTTGAAGTGTCTTCCCATTAGGTAAGGTCACCATTGCTTTAGTGCATGTAGTATTTCTGACATTTCCTTCTCATAAATAAGTTTTTGTAAATATTTTCTTTTGATTGGACAACTTTCAAAAGAAATGGGTCTTCCTTATTGAATTTAAACAACACCAATTCTATTTCTTGAGGCATCACATTCCACAATAAAGGTTTTTGTGAATTCTCACGCAACTAAGACTGATGTTTGGCACATTGCCTCTTTAAGATGTTCAAAGGCCTTAGTTGCTTCTGGAGTCCAATAAAATGCATATTTCTTCAGTAATGTTGTTAGAGGTGCTCCTATTCTCCCATAATCCTTAACAAACTTATGAAATTACCTTGTCAACCTGAGAAATCCTCGAAGCTTATTTATGGTTGTGGGGATTTTCCATTCCTTAATGGCTTTAATTTTTTTAGGGTCTACCTTAACACCCTCATGAGATACAATATGATGCAAATATTCCACCTCCTATACTCCAAAGAAACATTTGGAGGTTTTTGCATATAATTGTTTCTCTTCCAATAGTTTGAGCACCCTGTCAACATGTTGAACATGATCCTTCCAAGACTTGTTGTAGATTAGTATATCATTAAAAAATACTAACACAAATTTTCTAAGGAAGGGTTTGAAAATGGAATTCATCAAACCTTGAAATGTGGAAGGTGAATTAGTAAGGCGAAAAGGCATGACCAAAAATTCAGAATGACCCTCATGAGTTTTGAATGATGTTTTCGGGAATGTCTTCAATCTTCATTCTAATTTGATGATATCCTAAACGAAGATCCATCTTGGTGAAGTAAATTTCTCCATGTAATCATCCAACAACTCATCAATGATAAGAATGGGAAATTTATATTTATTAGTGAGCTGGTTGAGCTCCCTATAATTGAAACAAATACTCCATGACCCATCCTTATTGTGCACCAATACTATTGGAGCAAAGAAAGAACTTTGACTAGGTTGAATTATATCGGGCTCTAGCATTTTTGCAACCATACGTTCAATTTCACTCTTTTAGGAATAGGGATATCTATAAGGTTTGATGTTTGGAGGAAGACTTCTTGGAATCAAATGAATAACATGATCATGATCATGAATAGGTGGGAGACCTTTGGGAGTTTCAAATACATTAGAATGATTGTCCAAGGCTTTTTGGATATCTAGAGAAATCGATGATTTTGATGTTTGAACCTCCAATGAGCATAATTGTGAAATTACACCTCATTGTTGTTTCTTTAGAAGCTTTTTTCATGCCATTAGAGATGATTATTTTTCCTAGTTTCCCTGCGATACACCTTAATTCAACTTCCTTTCCTTCCCAAAAAGATTTCAAGAAAAATTCTTTAAAATTAAAAGCTATCATCCCCAAAGATTATAACCATTGGAATCCTAGTACAACATCAACACCACCCATTGGAATGGAAAATATTGGACTATTCAATACTGTTAGAAACACACATAAAATGGACCAGATATGAAGAATAAGTGTGAGATACATTATTTTTCACGATGATATACACTTATATTACATTTTTGTGACCTTTGTTCTTCATATAGCAAGTAGTCTCTTGGACTCTGGTGTCTTTTCATATTCCACACCAACCCTTAGCAGGTTAGGTGTCCAACATTCCCCCCTTAATCCAAAGGGGTATATACGAGCCCAAGAAGAGAGCTCTAATACAAAAATACAACAATGCATGAAAAAAATAAGACGAATGTGCTCTCTGATATGGTGGCATAAGGTGGGAGAAATGGAGGTGTCAACCGATGATGGCTTAAGGATTACCACCAATACTGGAACACTTAGTGTAGTTCTAGGAACTCTTCCAAATCTGGCAAGAAGTTGAAGTCTTTTGCTAGAGTAAATGCTCCTTAATGCTTTGAAGAGGGATACCTTCAACCTAGAAAAAGGGAGGTCTTCAACCTGCAATGGTTTAAGGAAGGCCACCAACCAAAGGAACACTTACTGTGATTCCTGGAACTCTTCCAAATATGGAAAGAAGATGAAGTCTTCTGCTAGAGGAAGTGTTCCAAATGCTTTAGAGAGGAAGACCTTCAACATGGAAAAGGGAAGTCTTCATCCTGTGGTGGTTTAAGGAAGGCCACCAACTATATGCATGTTTATGGGCTTCTGTGCCTTTAGCTACAACTCTGAATCTGTGTATGGTTATCTTTGGCTATAGGCTCGGGCAATAGGTCCAGGTTGTTGTAGAATTTTCTTGTAGATTCATAAGCTCATGCAATTTAGTAAAGCATATGACAAGAATCTACTTCTACTTTCAACCAACGGAAGCCAATAGATCGATGCAAACAATAATAGCAAGAGGAAGACAAATCAATGACACATAACACAATAAGTTTTCTCAAAGAAAGCCACAGCTCAAAACCCCACTATCTATATTACATATATCAGAAATCCAAGATGATAATACAATGCTTTTTCTCACAAGGACAATCCCAACACTCAGTATGATCAATCTCCCAGATCACGAGAAAGCTTAAGCCAAACCTTAGCCTCTTATGCTACTCTCCAAGCCCCTATTTCCTTGTGCAATTCCTATGGGAAACCAATGCATCCAAAACTGCACAATCCCTTCAAGGTTCAGTTCCTGATTGCATGAACCATCTGTACAACTCATAGAATTATACAACTGATAGTACACTATCCTTGCACTCTAGTCTCAATTGGGTCTTTCTCAGAATCGACATGCATGAGTTTCTTATGAGGGAATCTTCAGTTAACTAGAGTAGACTAGTTAATGCATTAGTGCATCAATTGACTATTAACTCATTATTAGTTCCTCAAATAGTTTAGAACTAATTTAACTGAACTTAACTTAGTAAACTGAGTTATCAAATTACAACTCACAATTAACTCATCCTAAACCCCTATAATATAGGGAGAACATATGCATGACTTCAGAAAGAATTCCAACTTGAAATTCCTAATCTAATTAAGTCAATTAAACTTAATTAACTATTTACGAGTTTCTATGAGAATAGAATTTGCTTTTAATTCTCAGTTTAATTCAAAGACAAATTAAAATGGAATTTCTGGATTGTATTTTTATCATTTCTTGTTGCTATTTTCAACACTCCTTCTCAACAAGAAAGGAATTCAACTCGATCCCAATCCTGAACCTTTGGAATGTTATGCATGCAACACTTCTCTCTAGTGTGGTTTCTCTAGCAACTCCAGAAACAAAAAACATCCAACCTAAATCAGAATGATGCCTTTGTCCCCAAAGTTTCCGACAACTATTACCTCTGTCAACTAAAAACTATGTGCTTCTGTTGACTCTGCCTTTCTGCACTGTTGTCAACCCTTCTCCATGTTGTTCAATATCTGATTGCTCTAGCCTATTTCACTCTGATCTCTGACTTCATCAATCCCATTGATTCCTCCTGCTATTATGTACTTTGGGCTCTCGTAGCAAGACATGATCCATGAGATAAAACCTCTCAAGGGACCTCACCCAATTTTAGCCCTCTTGGGACTATCACTTCACATTGCCACACCTTACACATGGAGGTATGGCTGCATGTGATCCCTCTACCCACTTGGCTTGAAATTCCCCCCTACTGGAGGTCTCTGCATGAGTGGATGTCTCCACTCGGTCTCCTCTCAGCTTTTCCAATTGTGGCCGCTCCACAATTTTCTGAGACTGCTTCTTCTCTGCTTGAGTGGATCTCTCCACTCAGTTTCCTCTTAGCTTCTCTAGTTGTGATTGCTCCACAACTTCCTGAAGTTGCTTCTGAGGCTTCTTCTAGGGCTGCATGTTGAGAGATAATTTACTCTCCCTCTTAATCATCAAGTCTCTAAACTTTTCCTTGCTCCTCAAGGCTTTGCATGCATCTTGAACCTCAATAGCATAAATGTTCTCGACATGTGAACCGATATGTTTCACCTGTCCCGTGGTGATGTGTTTAAGGAAATCCTTTCCCTTACTAAAAAACACATCATGGCCATAGTCTTCCAATATCGCGACTGAAACAAGATTCCTCATTAGCCCTGGAACATACATCACATCTGTGATCCTGAGAGGGGAGCTAGACTCCCTCTAAAAGGTAACCATACTGATCCCGGTAGCTCTATACCTCTCGTCATCTCCAAACTCTATGCTCTGCTCGAGGTCTTTCTCCTCAAAATCCCTAAATATATCTCTATTCCCCGTCAGATGGAATGAGGCACTGCTGTCAAGATGCCACACACCTCCCATGCCAGTGTTGACCATGCATGCAATGAGAGTGAAATCAAGTTAGAATTGTGAAGCTAGAGCTTCACCTTCTACCACTACTATCGGCTCCTTCTCGCTTGCTTTCTTCTGTGGGAAATTCTTGGCACAGTGCCCGTGCTCGTGATAGTGAAAACACTTGACTTTTGTCATGTATATCTTCTTTCGACCCTCCTCACATTGGGACTTCTTTCCCTTGGCCTCATTTTCCTTACTCACTAAGGAAAAATCCTCTTCTACTTCCTTGGAAGAGGTCCCATCTCCGGTGTTCCTCCTGACCTCCTCCCGCATCAAATCCAACCACAATCATTCCCAATCTGGTAGCTTCTCTTGACCATTGACAGAGTCCTGATAACTATGGCAACTCTTTGGGAGTCCTAGAAGAGTAAGACTCACCATATCATCCTCAGTAACAGTGATTCCAACACTTCCAAGCTCATCCTAACAATGAGTGAACTTGGTCAAGTAATTTGGAATTGAGTCGCCAACCTCCATCTTGATTTTTCGAATTTTATCTTTTAGTGCCAACTTCCTAGGGTCATTACTATTTTGGAAAAGGTCCTTCAATTCTTTCCACATAGAATGAAGATTTTCCTTCCCAGGGAGACTCCAATAAATGTGGTCTCGAACTCCTTCAAGGATCATCCACCTTGCCCTTGCCACACACTTCTTCCATTTGGCTAGATTCTGAGCATCTGATGCTAGTAGCTTAGGAATGTCCTGATAAATTAATTCCTACAAGCCATTGTCTTCCAACACGACCTCCATCTTATCCTTCTAGGCTATATAATTCGAGCTGCCATCCAAGGCATACTCAAGCCACAAATAGTAGAATGCCTTCTGTCGATCCTGAAGTATGTATTGCAAATTCGAATTTCACATATAACCCTGAACTCAAAAGTTCAAAATCTCCTCTAGTATATTGTTCTCAACTTTGATACCATGTAGAATTTTCCTGTAGATTCACAAGCTCATGCAATTTACTAAAGCGCTAAACAAGAATCTATTTCTATTTTCAACCAGTGAAAGCCAATAGATCGATGCCAATAATAATAGCAAGAGGAAGACAAATCAATGGCACATAACACAATAAGTTTTTCTAGGGAAAGCCATAACTCAAAACCCCACTATTAATATTGCATATATCAAAAATCCAAGATGATAATACAATGTTTGTTCTCACAAGAACAATCCCAACACTCAGTATAATCAATCTACTAGCTCACAAGCAAACTCAAGCCAAACCTTAGCCCCTTATGCTGCTCTCCAAGCCCCTATTTCCTTGCACAATTCCTATAGTTGATTAACCCATATTAATGGGAAACCAATGCATCCAAAAATGCACAATCCCTTCAAGGTTTAGTTTCTGATTGCATGCATCATCTATACAACTCAGAAAATTATACAACTAATAGTACACTGTCCCTGCACTCTAATCTCAACTGGGTCTTTCTCAGAATCGACATGTGTGAGTTTATGATGAGGGAATCTTCAGTTAACTGGAGTAGCACTAGTTAATGCATTCGTGCACCAACTGACTGTTAACTCACTATTAGTTCCTCAAATAGTTTGGAACTAATTTAACTAAACTTAACTCAGTAAACTGAGTTAACAAATTACAACTCACAATTAACTCATCTTGAACCCCTATAATATAGAGAGAACATATATATGACTTCAGAGAAACTTCCAAATTGAAATTCCTAAGCCAATTAAGTTAATTAAACTTAATTAACTATTTACAAGTTGCTATGAGAATAGAATTCGATTTTAATTCTCAGTTTAATTCAAGGACAAATTAAATTGGAATTTCTAGATTCTATTTTTATCATTTCTTGTTGTTATTTTCAACAGTTATGGCTCAGGCTGCTTGATGTGGATTTGAAGCTTGTATATGACCATGAATTTCCCCCTTTTTATATACAAGGTGAGAAGATGGAGGAGACTCAATTGCAAGAATTTTCAATACTCTAGAAGAAATTCTAACATATGATTTAAATATCTTCTTGGCTTTTGAAGCCCATTGCCAAGAAGTGATCCATCCAAGGTGATCCTTGTTCTTGCAGGAGGCTTGTTTTTGAAGCATTTGTTCGAAGAATGAGTGTGATGACCACAATGTTGGCATGGGAGAAGATCAAAACAATGATCTTTCACATGGCCAACTTTATCACAATGTTGACATTTCACAATCTGTTGTTGTGATGAGGAGCGGGAAAAAGTGAAGATGAATTGTCCTGAAGAAATCCAGCACTCTAAAATTTGATTGGATTGTAATAGTCTGGAGTATGAAAGGAAACCTCCTTGTCATATACAAGTCCATTTTTGTTTTATTGTTGACAAGCTCCTCTCTAGGTCTAATGGTGGGCTTGGAAAGGTCACACTGAACTTCTGCATTTTTGTGTATATCTTCTCTTACATTGGGTACATAATCTGAATCAACCTCAATCTTATTGATTTAATTACTTTCTAGCTATTGATGGGGATTGTTCTAAACAAAAACAATTTCATAATCATGACTACGTTGTAGCTCCTCTTGTTGTAGTTGAGATTTAAGCTGTAAAAATTCTATCTTCTCTTATGCATTTTGTAGTCATGTTTGAATGTCAACAAGAGTGGTTTTTTTTCTATGATTTTGATTGTATTATCCATAGTAGAGAGTATCATATTGTTCAATAACTCTATCATTCCACCAATTGGAACCATTTTTCAAACAATTCAAGCTCAAAATTGAAGTGTTCCAATTTCTACTAAAAACACACCAACAATTAAATAATCAATGAAGAGTTCTTGTGTAATAAATCCAGTGGGGAATCACCATGCAACATATGTGCACTTTTCATGAACTCCAAATCAAAGTTTAAAATAAGTTACATAAAATATAGAGTTGTTAGTAAATGCACAAATATTGAGTGATCTTTGTCGTGCCTCTTTGCTAATTTTCTGGAACTAGTATGTCGCTGAGATCATAGTAAAATGGCAAGTAAATGTTGAAATATTCATTTAGTTTCTACCAATTGCAATTAGGTACATGCTATATTCAAACCTTTGACATTCCTATACATTCTCTACAGTCTTTTGACACCGATGTATCTCTCCTTTGTGGTAGTATATGTTAAAGACACCCCAAGAAACTGTTGTAGTTGCTACAACACCGTCCAAAATTTTGGCTTACACTCAATTTCAGAGCCTTCCTTGGTATTTCACATTGTTGTCGCAAACATCGAAACTCATTTCATGTACTTTCTTGAAGTGTTTTCCCCACCTTAGCAAGTTGTGTAAATTGTCATCTTTTGGCATGATTGGTTATCACACAATGTGTAGAAGCCTCCTTTGATGGTTTCAAGGGTCTATATTTGTGTATATGCATTGTTATAACTATGTAAACATCTGTCAAACTCATTAGTGAACTGTCACACAAGTGTCGTCACGGTCGTCCCAGAGTCTATCTTAAGTTTCGCACTTGTCATAACTAGTCATAAAGTTTCTCAATTCAGGTTTCTATTATCCATATTTAATTAAGAAAATAAAATTTTCAGCAGAAATCACATCGAATAATTTTTCTCGATGCATTTCAAACTATCCAGTTTGGTTCATCGTCAAGACAAGATGAAAAAGCAGATCATGGCACCAACTTAAATAGATATCAATGTAGAGATCCTTAGTTCATATAACAACTATAATAAAAGGCTAGTTTATGAATAATATTATTTAATTTATAGCATTAATTATTAGGATCCAATAATATTAAATAAAATCAAGAAAAAGGTAAAGGTTTGAAATATATAGAATAAAAAGAAATCAAACATTCATAGTCAAACCTCAAACAAGGAGAGAAGCCAAAAAAACAATCATAATAAATGGCTAGTTTATGAATAATATTATTTAATTTATAGCATTAATTATTAAGATCCAATTATATTAAATAAAATCAAGAATAGATTAAGGAGCGAAATATATATAGAATAAGAAGAATCAATGAGAACCAAGGAGCACAACCAAAAAATAACAAAAGCAGTCAAGACCCTAAAAAATGGAGTCAAGACTCTATTAATAAATAAATCAATAAATTATTGAAAAAGACAGAAAATATAATAAATAAAATCAAAACTAAAACAATCAAAATAAGAAAGACTAATGAATGAGGGTCAACTATAAACTAAGGGGCTAAGGTCCTACAAATAAATCAAGGAGCCAAGAAAAAAGAATAAAATAAACATAGTCTAACAAAAGTAAATACTTAAAGGAGCTAAGATTTATAAAAATAATTAAAAGAGCTAAGAATGATCAAGATGATAAAGCATAATTGATGAAAAACCTAATTATTGACCGAACAAACAATGAAAAGAAGATACAGATACCTACATAGACAAATACAATAGAAAAACAAAAGTAAAAAATAAACATAAAAAATATTAGCAGGACAAGACAGGGACCCAACTTCTACTAATATTCCAACCATCATTTCTATTCAAATTAGAGGGCCTTTTTTCGATTTCTAAGGCGTCCCTGAATTTTTGATGATGGAAATGACTAATCCTGGCAATGACTTGGGCCTCCTCAATGCAAATGTGATGCTTAGATTTTTCTGCATGTTCTGCCAAGGTAGAGGAGCGGGTCCTATCATGACTAATGTCAGTGGCATGCTCACAAATCCTTTGATTAATTGAGTGATCAGTCTCAGCTATGTAGGGAGTCCCCGAGGAGAAAGGGATAATGTAAACCCCTTTCATATTTTTAGGGTCTTTCATATTGTTTATGTGTCATGGGTGATTTATGTTGTTGAATTGTCAAGTGTTCTATGTGTGAGATCATAGTCGAAGTATTATCACTATTCACATCGATCTCACTGGTCTCATGCTTAGCCATTTCTGGAAAGGATTCCTGACCAAGCAACTTAGCTTCACCCAACCTCCCTGAACTGTGCACTACATAGTTTCAGTTCTATAGTTGTGACCTCCCCCCTTGGCATTGCACAATGCATAGTTCCTGCCTCCTAAGACTGTTGAACTGCACATTTTCTGTGCTCAAGCTCCAATCTTGACCTCTAGAATTGCACAATTCCTTCTCCTAGCTTGGCCTCAACTATGCACTTCGCAATATCTAGCCTCAAGCTCATCCCTTGAGCTCCTAATATGCGCAGTAACACAATAGCCCAACCTCCCTTGTATCACAAAACTGTGTAGTGTGTTCACTCAGTGTCCATCTCCTCAACTTGCCTCACTGACTCCTAGAATTGCGTAGTTTTCTCCCTCAATCCAGTCTGAATTGTGCACTGTAAAATATCAAGGCTCAAGCCTCAACCCTAGGCTCTTGAACTGTGCAATTGTGCAATCAACTAGGCTCATCTATCCTCCAAAACTACACAAAAGGCTTATTTAGTGCATGTCCCTTCAGCTTGTCATCATAAGCTCCAAAATTGTGTAGTTTTCTTCCTCGCGCTAGCCTAAACTACGTATTGCGTAGTATCAAGGTTCAAGCTTCACCCCTGACTACTTGAGCTATGCAATTGTGCAATTACTGTACTTCTTTCCTATCCTGTCACCCGATTTCAACTCAGTTAGTGGATCAAAGTGCACCATCTTAGACTAGGGGGTTTTCGGGCTAATATCGTCTCATCATGAGTGAATTGTAGATACAGGTAACTTACCATGTTATGGCAAGATGATGAAGAAAGAGATGAAGGAGGGAAACATTTTGAAAGACACTCTTGTAGCTGAACATGCAAGTTTATCAATCACAAGAAAGAAAAGAGACATCAGTTTGCAATCGAAACTCAAGACTTAAGATCATTGAAGGTTCCTTATTACCAAGTCATATGGAGGTGAAAAGAAAATCATATTCAAACAGACACCCAACACACTGTAGCAGGAGTGGATTTACATTGCCACATCATCAAGCAGTCCATGTCAGTAGTGTCATGTCATGAGTTGTCATATGCCCCATCGTCATTGTGGATAATGTAAATGGTATTCAAAATTTATTGTAAAGTGGAAGTCCAAAGGATACACATGAAATATAAAGAGTCATGTAAGTTGAAAAGCCATAGGAAGTCAAACCGTCATGAGGGTAGTCAAAGAGTCACAAGGAAGGGGAAGCATCACCCCTTGGTTATATATACTCCCTCATTGCATGAATAAGAGACTTTTTCACCTTGGCTCCTCTCGCAAGGCATTAGAGGGACCAATCAATTCTTTTGAGGAGAAAGGAGTAGCTCTGATGCTCCACTATTGGAGTTATTTATGTTCATTGTATACATGTGTCTTGGAACTTTTACTTAATAACAAAATCCTTATGGGCCAACACGTTTTTCATGCATGGATTATAAATATTTGTAAGACTATTCTGTGAATGTTTGTAATTCATGTTTTCTTTTGTCTGTGCTAAAGTAATTCAACTATTTTGGTTATTTTGGTACTTATCATATTGAGAATGTGTTATAATTGCTATTATCTTCGTCGCATCCTCGTGGACTATTCTGCTAGATATTTGACAAACCTTCTTTGTCATATTGGTTTTAATGACCATCGCATATTTGTGGCCTATTTTGCTTGATGTTGTATGAACCTTTCTTTTTAATGTGTGTTTCTACTAAGGTTGTACTACTACTTCTCTCTTAGAGGCTCACTTTTCCTCCCCTCCGTAGTGAAATAAATTCGACACACATACAATCGAACAATCACCAGGCACACCCTCATTGCTTTTCGAAGGCACGTGTGCACTCCTCTCTCTTGCCTACAGTTAGAGCCAAGACATATTCATAAGAATACATGGCAACCAGGCTGATATTCCGGATGGGGCTCCTAGTCCAAATGGTGTGAAGTCTAATTGAGACTTCACATCAGGGAGACCCCTTGGTTGAGAGATTTCCAACATTGTCACTAGAAACAAAACACATGCTCAACAAAATCACAAGAAATGTGGAATGATAGTCATGCAATAAAAAAAATGGAGCTTTTAGATATCCAGTGACACGAGGGAGGCAACTTATCAAGGGAGAACAGAAACGGTCCCAGAACACTGGAGAAGATTGGAGGCAAACATGGAGAAGACAAGAGACGCTGATTTTATTAGAAGCCACTCCACCTTGCAGCTCATCGAGGAGGTTTATATCATCGATAATTTAATTGACTCTCAAATATATACCAACACATTAATATCATCAACAACTCAGAATTATAACCACTATAGTCCTTCAAAAATATCAACGCACGACAACATAGTTTCAACAGAGAGAGCATTCAATGCACCGAACAATAAGACCCACAACCAAATTCATGGTGTTCAACGACTCAAATGTAAATCTTTAAAGCTTCAATGCTTGGACAATATTGTTTAACGTCTTTCATATTGAATGTCTATTGCCATGGATTATAAACGCAAATCTTATGTCTTCAATACAGTTTGACGTAATGAAGAAAACGTCCCTATAAAAATAAAGTGGCTTCTTCGACAATATCCTCAAATAATTGGTCAGCGGCCAGTGTTTTCTTGGACCATCCTCCTAAAATAATTACTTAGCTACCAGCATTTCTAGCTATAACCGAGTGTAATTTGAATACTTATGAAGCCATCACAAGTAGAGGATATAAAATGGCTCATGCAAAAAGATTGATATTATATGCAGACACAACGGAGAAGCATTACGAAGGAGAATAAACCAACATGAATATGAATCAAAATATTCGCTAGAGAAAATTAAACATAGATGAATGGATTACGACTTACACCAGACAGCAACATGTTTCCAGTTGCTACCTTGCATTAATCTCACGATATTTGGTTTGAGCTTATGGGACAGAACATTCACATTGGTGCTAGCGGTGCAACATAATTGCTATTAGAGAAATCAAAATCAGTTGAGCGCCAAGACAACGGAGCAAAGGCTAATAGTCATAATTCCTTCTACACAGGATAGTTGTGACAACAACGACATACAAAATTTCGAAGAGAAACCATGAGAATTACTGCCATAAAGCAAGCGACAACTTACTCGTGGACACGGAAAACATTTTGATACATGCAGAGCCTCGTCGTGAGGTGTAGCCAATCAGTTTCTTAGAGTGACAAATTGGTTCGTATCAGTCCACAAGACACTGAAACCAAGCAAACACATAATCTATATGTTATTACATGGGAGAATGCAGAGAATGCATAGAGTGTAGGGCTTACAAGCACATAGGGAAACATAAATGATATGTCAATGTAGTCAGGTTGACCTGATTGGATTTTTTTAGCAGATTATTATAGAGAAATAACTGAGTAAAGCGACTGAGCTGATTCAGAATGGTAGGAAAAAAGGGCCACAAAATGAGTGGCTCAAATTGGGGTAGGGCAAAAATTTTCTTGCTCTGATGATACCATGTTAGACACACACAAAATGGATGAGATATGAAGAATAAGCCATATTTACATTATTATTCAAAATGATATACACTTGTATTACAGTCTTGTGACCCTTCATCTTCATATACCAAGTGGTCTCTTGAATTATGGTGACTTTTCATATTCCACACTAACCCTTAGTGGATTAGGTGTCCAACAAATGAGTATTTCCCCATGGTTAGATTGATATTATGGCACTTTCCAGAGAAATTTATAGTTCCTCCATTTGCAACCATCACTTGATACTTTGGTATTGGATATAGAAAGCATTTCAATTCCTTGACTATCTTACAATGAATTAAATTATGGGTACTACCTGAATCAATAAACACTATTACCTTTTTCTTCTTGATAATAGAATTAGGAGTGGATACATACCCGTGACAGAGACCTTAACATGAGGAGATTGAGCCGACGCCTTCCCTGGGACGATGAGAAACCCATACCAGATCCACAACAAACAAAGCACAAAGACCAACTTACCAAACTCGAAGGAGGGAAAACTTACCTTCACCACCTTGTAAATGTGTTTGCCACCTTCTGGGCTAGCATTAAATCCTCGCATGCACACCACCATCTCTCCAAGTGCTACGTGCATGTGGAGGATTTCATAAGATTTTTTTGGGATCTGCATATTAGATAGTGGGTCGGGACGTACCCATAGGATCCAACTCACACCCTAATTGGGGATACTCGATTTTTCATTTTAAATAAAATGTTAACATACCAAAATGTTTTTCTTCTTGAAATCGCAAACTATTTGTAATTGACTACATTCTTATTATCACATTTTTCCATCACTCAACAAAGTCAATCGCTTTGGCTTCAAACAAGGTAATAGAAAACAAGTACAATTTAAACTTATTTGGGATTTAACACTCCATAAGTCGCAATTATTGCTTGGAGAAAGCTACTGTTAATATTAGAGAGCAAGAGAGAAAGGTATGATGTTTATCAAAATAGGTTGAATTAAAGATTTGAATGGTCTATGATTTCAACCGCCTTTTTCATATGATCCATATGAAAATATGGCAAAACTAATATGTGTGACAATAATAACAACAGAAGAAAATCATTTGAGATTGATCACAATGAGGACTATTTATAATTGACTACATTCTTATTATTGACCTTTTCTGTCATTCAACACTGTTACAATGTCACTTTGCATTCAAAAATTTTATTTCATCATTTTTCATCATTCAAGTTAATAACACTCGATATCATCTCAACAAACTGAGGTCACTGAACAAATTTAAAGTTAAAATGACCATATTAATTTTAGACATATTTAGCGTATTTAAAATGATTAGAATAATTAGACGTTTAACAAATTGTCCATGGTTGCACATGACTAAAACCAACCTAAATCTGTTTTAACCCCAAATCTATCAAGCACTAAGAGGGATCAAATCTCTCAAGGTGCAAACTTGTCCTCAAGTTTTGCACTCAAAAAAGAGGTTTGCACCTCAAGAGATATGATCTCTCTCAATGCTTGATAAAATCTAAGATTAAAATGGATCTAGGTTGGTTATTATTATTCTTTGATCTATTAGTTCATTTTACAGACACTACAATATTACCCCACATTAACCAATATTTAAACTCTTACACTCATCTACAAACACTACAACATCTCCCCTAATCCAATAACAAAATATATTTGAATGTAAAACTATTAATAGATATCTATTTTAAACCATATCAAAATATTGAATAAAATTTGTATAATTTTTTTTAAATATAAATATATATATATATATATATAAACAAACATAAACTAATACAAATTTTTAATGTCAAATTATTAATGTATTTGAATATATAATAATATCTATTTTAAAACTATACTAAAATATTATAGTAAAACTACATAAAAAAATTCTCAGTAATATATGACCACTTTGAGTTGAGAATTTTTATAACAACCCTACATTAAAAACCTTTAAAATTATAAAATAGTTAAAAATATTTAACTAAATTTATAATTTTAACAATATAATTAATTTAAATATAATTTCAATTTAATATTAAATAATAGTGATTTTTTTAATAAGCTTTCATTATTGCAAAAAGGTTTACATATCTTTTCCCATAGTCTTAAGTGATAATTATATGCCAGAGGGAAACCATATGATAGGAAAACTAACTTACTGTAAAATAACAAGGAATCAAGTCCAAAATAAACTTTGAATTTGAAGCATAGTTTTAAGAACATATAAAGTAATTTAGAGAACAATGTATATAATGAATGATACATAATTTAAATTTAGAGAACAATGTATATAACGAATGATACATAATTTAAAGGGCATTTGAGTTTTTGTGTTTGGAATCAATTTGCAAGAGTCTTACTCTGGAGGTGTCATCCATATGCCCATAGTGTAAAAGGATAAAAGCAATAAAAAAACAAGTTCTATCACCAACTCCAGCCTCTAGAGTTTTGGTGTTTGGAATTGCAAGAGTTCTAGCTATTTAAGAACTTGCACTAGTAACTAAACAAGCTAACTCAAAAAATTGTGAAACCATAATCATCAAAAAACTAAGTGGGAATAGAGACATACACTTCAATGGGGTGGAGTGCCTTTGAGTGCTACTACTTAAACTTGGAACCTGAACTAATTGGTCTTCAATTTGCAAGATGGAGTCACATTTATTTTTGGTTCAAAATCACCTTTTGCAATTTTCCAAAAAAAAAGGCATGCAAGTTGTGAAGATTATTGACAAAGAGAAACTTTCTCAAGATTAAATTGTATTTGCTTCAAATTCAAGAGTACTCACTTTAGAAAATAAAACCATTTGGATTTATTACAAAGCATCCCTCTCATAAATTTGGGATTTGTGCATTATACAGACAAACTGATGCTCATTGTCAAGGAAGAAAATTATTGACAAAGATGCACAAAATTTCTCAAGATTAAATTACCTATATTTCATTCGAATTTCAAGAGTATGCACTTCAAAATAGATAACCATTTACATTTATTGCAAAGCATCCCTCACATGAACTTCGGGGCTTTGCGTTACATTGACAAGCTTATGCTCACTCTCACACCCGAGAAGATTATTTGACAAAGATGCAAAAGAAAAAGTTTTGTTCAGAATGAGGTTCCCTCGAAGGATTGTGCGAATTCTCTTCAAAAAAATGGATATGCAAGGCAAACTATGAAGATTATTGGAAAATTTGCAGAAACAAAAGCTCAGTTCAAAGTGGGGTTCATCCAAAGGATTAAGTAAACCAATAATTTGTTGTGTGAATGAACTGTTCAAAGTGGGGTTTGGTCAAAGGATTAAGTAAACCAATAATTTAGGTTTAAGTAAACCAATAATTTATTATGTGAATGAAAATATATGGCGGTCTCCAATGTAGATTAAGTGATGTGAATATTAATTTTTTTTTCTTTAAATCAACTAAATTATAATTTTATTTAAAATTATTATTATTATTTATGATTTTATTACGCCGTAAGGCGTTTCCCTCTGAAATGAACTCCCTAAAATGCCTTTCTGTCCTAATCTTAGCCCTCATATCTATTGTTAGACGATTCAACAGTAATCAACCATCTAATTTAATAAAAAAATCTTATAAAACATTAGAAAAACCTTAAAAAACATTAACGTTAACCTATTAGTTAATAGTATTAGTTAATAATTCGTTTCTATTACCTACCAAATGGTTTACCCTAATCACCCTAATGAATGCGTCCTGCGCGCGGATAGCCGCTTTTGATGCAGAGGAGGGCAGGGGTGTTGAGGATAGCGCAGGCAGAGTTGCTGCAGAAGAGGGCACATGCAGAGTTACTACAAAGGAGGGTGGGGGACCTGTAGAGGAGGGCGGAGTTGCTATAGAGGGGCCTTCTTCTTCACTGCACGAGGGCCGCATAGGCCATTTTTTCTACAGGATCGTTTTTCCCTCCATCTGAATATGGCGCCCTCTGCATCAAAAATGGTTATGGTGGTGGTTATTAGGTTTTATATATATTCTGGGTCACTGTTCTCATTTCTTATCTCATATTTTGCTTTATGTTTCCTGCCTTTACTATATTTTGCTTTATGTTTGCTGTTCGTGAGAACCTGCAGCTCAGGTGTGAAAAAGCCCTACAAGTTACCTATTGATACAAGTTAGAAACAACGAAGAAAACTAAACAAGTGTGTTTCTTTTCCAAACTAATGCAGAGTTGTTTTTGTTTCTTAGGTTACATGCTCCAGTAGCAGTTTAGGCTCTTAATGGCAACAATTTGCATCTTGAAATTCTTATAATAACCCACCATTTTATTTTATCACCTCCTTATCAACCACCTGTAGCTTCTCTGTGTCATAAGGAATATATCCTGGTAGGGATTCAGTTCATAACAATGTGATATGGTTTAAGGTCTTCATATCATTTGTTATACCTTTAAAACTCTTGTGGCCTTCCTGACCCCATGGGCACAACCTGCATAGGCATGTCAACCTTCAAAACAACAGGTTCAGGCTTAGCTTCAGCCTCAGACTACTTCTCATCAAATTTCTTTTCAGCAACAACACCATTTTCCTCTTTCTTCTCCTGTAAACATTGGCATCAGAGCAAAAGATGATACAAATATAGAAAAATAAAAATATTCAACCAAAACCAGGCAACCATGAAGACAATATGAATCTAAATGTAGAAGGCAGAGATTTTACCTCCCCCATTGTCGCTACAACAGTCTCTCTTTGTAGATCACTAAACTTGTAAGTCTAGAGACCAACAACTAACATATCCCAAACCCAAGGCTAAATGGTTATATATGCATTAAATATTCTAATATATTCATTATGCTTAATGCCAGAGTAATGAGCAAGAGATGTCTATGTGTACGATGTTGCCATGGAATATAATAGGCATAGGAACAGTGTGGGTTGGAGGACAATACAAAACTCCTTCATGAGCCCAAGCATTTGTTTTCACCTCCTTATCAACCACCTGTAGCTTCTCTGTGTCATAAGGAATGCTCCAGTAGCAGTTTAGGCTCTTAATGGCAACAATTTGCATCTTGAAATTCTTAGAATAGCCCACAATTCTCTGTTATCACCTCCTTATCAACCATCTGTAGCTTCTCTACATCATAAGGAATATATCCTGGCAGGGATTTAGTTCATAACAATGTGATATGGTTTAAGGTCTTCATATCATTTGTTATACCTTTAAAACTCTTGATGGCCTTCCTGACCCCATGGGCACAACCTACACAATGCATGTCAACCTTCAAAACAACAGGTTCAGGCTTAGCTTCAGCCTCATACTGCTTCTCATCAACTTTCTTTTCAGCAATAGCACCATTTTCCTATTTCTTCTCCTATAAACATTGGCATCAAAGCAAAAGATGATACAAATATAGAAAAATAAAAATATTCAACCAACACTAGGTAGCCATGAAAGAAATATGAATCTAAATGCATAAGGCATTGTGAAAATACATGAAATGAAAGTAGGATGGACTTGAGCGAAGTTACTTGATTAAAACCAAAATTTCAAAATAATACACAAGGCTTTACAAAAATATTGCCTTGATTAAAACCAAAATTTCAAAATAATACACAAGGCTCTACAAAGATACTTCCTTGCATAGAATCAGAAAGACTTCGCAAAAAGATTTATTTGAATTGGATCAACGAGGCTATACTAAAAAAATCAACTTAGCCAAATCAAGTAAAATAGATAAGCCCTGCATAAACCATCAGTGTACTCTTTATTGAAATAGTCATCCCTTGCATGCTACAATGCAAACTATGAATTAATGCAAAACATGTAAGATCACTCAAACTATGGCATTCGATCATCTTAGTGTAAGGGTTGAACACAATGATGATAAAGAGAAAATTACAGGAAAAGAAACCATTTTATTTCAAGTCTACAACCTAAATATTTGAGTACAACTCAAAAAGATTATTCTCAAGGATTCTATTGCATAATGGAGTAACCATTAGGGATGGAAATAAAGTAGTCTTAAATTGATTACAACTCCACAGATGGGAGAAACAACTTGTTGACAATGCAGGAAATGAACAAAACCAATTTGCATATTCGCATACAATTTAGCACCAATATTTACAAGGATTTAATAACCAAGATATTAATCATGATGTGCCATTATGTCAAAATCTTCAAGTTTTCCTTAATGAGACTAACAAACTAAAATTTTTGTATTACAACATAATTGATTAGTCCTACTTCTTCGATGGTCTGTGTTAGATCATTCAATGGCTTTGGAGGGAAACCCATTGCTTGCAATTGATATGTTGTAGCACTTCCAGGCCTTGCAGCATCAATGAATGCCCATATATCAGCAATTGTGTGATGGTGATTGAGCAAGCCACCATGTGTGTCCCATTAGAAAAGCGAAGTTGAATAGATGTAGATGGTTTAGAATCATCCACTGTGAGACCTTTTGAATGCCGACCAGTAGTTGGTTGTATTGTTGAAGGGGCACTAAGCTCAGGAGCTGATGAGTTGGAGCTACCGAGTGTTCTGCCTAAACCTTGAAAAGGCACATATGTTGGATCTCGGACCTGCATACATTTAATTTAGCAAATTAAGCTTACATATATTTTACTGATCATGAGTCTGACCGCATTAGCTACTATATTACTAATCAATTTGAAAAAGAATAAAATAAGCGATAGCGATTACAAAAAAAAAATCAACAACTAGAAAGCCATTGATGTTTGACACACATAAAATATATCTAGGACAGTGATTTTATCTTTATCAAGTTTAAATGTCATAAAAACAATGTATGAAACAACTAAATTCCCCCATTTCACAATTAGTATAACAGCACATGCATGAACACCATAACCTTAGAAAAACTAGCACACCATGAATTAGGCAATGGAATGAAAATATACAGGACAATCTTCATCCCTCCTGATTAGATTGACATGTACTAGAACCCTCCTGTCTGCTGGCTCCAATTCTTTAGGGCATTCAGACTTCTTGATACTCTACAGAAAAACAATTCAATGCCTATAAAAAAAATTGCAGTATAGCATGAAAATCAGATTATGCTTGTTTAAACTGACATAATATGTAGCTTTCATCATAAAAATAAAAATGCTAGCACATACTACTTGACACAACATTACCATTTAGAATAACCATAATTGTCAAAAAGACATAACTGGCACAAATGCTGCTTGAATGAAAATAACGTTGAAGCACAATTCCCATTCTAAAATCTAATTTCTACATCCCTGTAATAAAAGTGGCATCATTTAGAATGCTTCAAGAGAGGTCTCCAATTAGCTAAGTAATTGGATTGTTGAGAGGCCATGATGGATGAAAGTTGTATATATTATTATTCTCCAAGGACCACGGAGCTAACTGAAATCCATTTTTATATTATTTGTGACACAGGCATAGCTAGTCAATATTACCATACTAGCTAACAATAGAGTTTCAGATAACAATGTGATATGGTTTAAGGTTTTCATATCACACCAGAGTTTGAATTGAACATTGACGCTTATGATAAATACAACAAACTGTATCTTCGCACATTGTTTGATTTCTCCACTGGATTTGGTTTTGCAAGGATTAGTGCAACACTTTCCCATGTTATACTCTTCAATGGAAGGTGAGCTTGCTCGTAACCTTTTATTTATTTTCCTAATACCATGCCATATTTCTAGGAATATATCCTAGCAGGGATTCAGTTCATAACAATGTGATATGGTTTAAGGTCTTCATATTCCTAGGCAAATACATTAGAATGTTGTTTGAAAAGATTAACATTTGGAGGACCATACAGAGCTCCTTCAACTGCATGGTTTTATGATAAGTAATTGTGTCCTTACATTCGAGCTCCATATCTTCAACTACTAATATTGCTTTTCCACATGAGGTCCAAAGGAAATCTGCGTCCATTTGGTTCCAAAGTTGGAAGAGCTTCAAAATCATTGTCTAAAAGCTATATCTTCTATTTTAATCTACTCCTTCTCCTCTGTTTTTTTGGGCAGTACCAATGGAGATATGAGCTCAGTTTTCCTTCCAGACTTCCTCTGCACTCTTTCACGTAATTTTATAGGATCCACATTTCCCTTCACAGTCACCTTGTTGAGTTGTATATCAACCTCCAGTTGTTCCACTCCTGCATGTTTATATATACATCACATATACCTTAATTTATCAGAGGATAACAAAGTTCTATAACCAAATCCACATATACCTGAATTGCTGAGAGTATAGCAAAGGTTTATAACCAAATCTAGATATCATGAACTCAAATTGTATTCTAAATATCAGAAGGTCTAGAATACCTGAAATTAGATTCTATAACATAGTAGAACTACATAAATGAAAGACTAGAAAGACCAAAGTGCATGCAATGTGTGTTTGATTTAGGCAGATCTGCCTAACATTTACTACCCATCTTTATGTTTTCTAATCTATGATGAGAGGGGACTATTCAAAAAATATTGCACATTTTGATTCTTGATGATGAGCGGAGTATTAATGTTTCAAAAAATATTACACAATTTCAATCCAAAAATACAATAGTGCATGTCAACCTTCAAAACAATAGGTTCAGGCTTAGCTTCAGCCTTAAACTGCTTCTCATCAACTTTCCTTTTAGCAGTAGCACCATTTTCCTCTTTCTTCTCCTGTAAACATTGGCATCAAAGTAAAAGATGATACAAATATAGAAAATAAAAATATTCAACCAAAACCAGGCAACCATGAAAGAAATATGAATCTAAATGCAGAAGGCAGACATTTTACCTCCCCCATTGCTGCTGCAATAGTCTCTCTTTGCAAATCATTGAACTTGTAGGTTCAGAGACCAACAACCAACGTATCCCAAACCCAAGGCTAAATACTTATATTTCCATTAAATATTCTAATGGTTATTTATAGTGCCCACTTCCCACTCATGCATTGTAATATTAGTGGTTGTTGCCAGTTTCTTTCTCTTCAAACTTCTTCCGTGAGATTGTTTGTAGCCAAAATTTTAGTTTCTTTCTCTTCAAACTTCTTCTGTTAGATTGTTTGTAGCTAATTGATCAAAGGATAGCAAAGTTCTATAACCAAATCTAGATATCATGAACTCAAATTGTATTCTAAGGATTAGAAGGTCTAGAATACCTGAAATTAGATTCTATAACATAGCAGAACTACATAAATGAAAGACCAGAAAGACCAAAGTGCATCAAATGTGTGTTTGATTTAGGCAGATCTACCTAACACTTACTACCCATCTTTATGTTTTCTAATCTATGATGAGAGGGGACTATTCAAAAAATATTGCACATTCTGATTCTTGATGATGAGTGGAGTATTAATGTTTAAAAAAATATTACACAATTTCAATCCAAAAATACAACAGTGCATGCCAACCTTCAAAACAACAGGTTCAGGCTTAGCTTCAGCCTTAGACTGCTTCTCATCAACTTTCTTTTCAGCAGCAACACCATTTTCCTCTCTCTATGTCATAAGGAATATATCTTGGTAGGGATTCAGTTCATAACATTGTGATATGGTTTAAGGTCTTCATATTTCTAGGCAAATACATTAGAATGTTGTTTGAAAAGATTAACATCTGGAGTCACAGAGCTCCTTTAACTGCATAATTCTATGATAAGTAATTGTGTCCTTACATTCGAGCTCCATATCTTCAACTACTAATACTACTCTTCCACTTGAGGTCCAAAGGAAATCTGCATTCATTTGGTTCCAAAGTTGGAAGAGCTTCAAAATCATTATCTAAAAGCTATATCTTCTGTTTTAATCTTCTCCTTCTCCTCTATTTTGTTGGGCAGTACCAATGGAGATATGAGCTCAGTTTTCCTTCCAGACTTCCTCTGCACTCTTTCATGTAATTTCAGAGGATCCACATTTCCCTTCACAGTCACCTTGTTGAGCTGCATATCGACCTCAAGTTGTTCCACTCTTGCATGTTTATATATACATCACATATACCTTAATTTATCAGAGGATAACAAAGTTCTATAACCAAATCCACATATACTTGAATTGCTGAGAGTATAGCAAAGGTTTATAACCAAATCTAGATATCATGAACTCAAATTGTATTCTAAAGATCAGAAGGTCTAGAATACTTGAAATCAGATTCTATAACATAGCAGAACTACATAAATGAAAGACCAGAAAGACCAAAGTGCATGAAATTGTGTGTTTGATTTAGGCAGATCTACCTAACACTTACTACCCATCTTTATGTTTTCTAATCTATGATGAGAGGGGACTATTCCAAAAATATTGCACATTATGATTCTTGATGATGAGTGGAGTATTAATGTTTCAAAAAATATTACACAATTTCAATCCAAAAACATAATAATGCATGTCAACCTTCAAAACAACAGGTTTAGGCTTAGCTTTAGCCTCAGACTGCTTCTCATCAACTTTCTTTTCAGCAGCAACACCATTCTCCTCTTTCTTCTCCTGTAAACATTATCATCAAAGAAAAATATGATACAAATATAGAAAAATAAAAATATTCAACCAAAACCAGGCAGCCATGAAAGAAATATGAATCTAAATGCAGAAGGAAGACATTTTACCACCCCCATTGCCACTGCAGTAGTCTCTCTTTGCAGATCACTGAAATTGTAGGTCCAGAGACCAACAACCAACTTATCCCAAACCCAAGGCTAAATTGTTATATATCCATTAAATATTCTAATAGATTCATTTTGCTTAATGCCAGAGTAATGAGCAAGAGATGTCTCTGTGTACGATGTTGCCATGGAATATAATAGGCATAGGAACAGTGTGGGCTGGAGGACAATACAGAGCTCCTTCATGAGCCCAAGCATTTGTTTTCACCTCCTTATCAACCACATGTAGATTCTCTGCGTCATAAGGAATATATCCTGGCAGGGATTCAATTCATAACAATGTGATATGGTTTAAGGTCTTCATATTTCTAGCCAAATATATTAGAATGTTGTTTGAAAAGATTAACATATCTCTCCTTAAAATTTTGTATCCTACTCTTTAGGTTGATCTTCACGTTTGATTGGTATATAATTTGTATCTAAGAGCTTTTCCAAAAGGACCAGACCTCTAGGAACAACATCTGTTTTCAACTGCATAATTTTAGAGATGTCTCTACGTACGATGTTGCCATGGAATATAATAGGCATAGGAACAGTGTGGGCCCGCATTCGGTTTCAATTGTTACAATAAAATGAAGGACAACAAAAACATTACTCGCAGAAAACACGCGGAAGAAATTCTGCGTTCAATGCCACCTCCAGATAATCTGCTCCAATCCATACTTTAACATCACCAAAATGTTTCTTCTTATTATTAAGCTCATTCTATTTCATAACACACCATTCATATCTTTCAACAACAATCAAATTTAATCATTATTAATCATTATTAAAATATTACAATTTCTTTATATTATCTATACATTTGATTCTAACATTTTATTTCTTTTGCAACAGGACATATGGACTTAGAAATAGCACAACTATATAACTATTGGAACGAAATTGAGGCATCAATACTTACACTGCAACATATACAAAACAGATTTTGTCCGGTACCAAATCCAGCAGTACCATTATATCGCCTCTGTCCAACTATACAATTATTACTACAAATAAAATCTTCCCTGAAACGCATAAACCACATTCATCAACTGCATAATTTTATGATTAGTAATTGTGTCCTTTCATTCAAGCTCCATATCTTCAACTACTAATATTGCTCTTCCACATGAGGTCCAAAGGAAATCTGCATTCATTTGGTTCCAAAGTTAGAAGAGCTTCAAAATCATTGTCTAAAAGCTATATCTTATGTTTTTATCTTCTCCTTCTCCTCTGTTTTGTTGGGCAGTACCAATGGAGATATGAGCTCAGTTTTCCTTCCAGACTTCCTTTGCACTCTTTCACGTAATTTCAGAGGATCCAAATTTCCCTTCATAGTCACCTTGTTGAGATACATATCGACCTCAAGTTGTTCCACTCCTGCATGTTTATACATCACATATACCTTAATTGATTAGAGGATAGCAAAGTTCTATAACCAAATCCACATATACCTGAATTGTTGAGAGCATAGCAAAGGTTTATAACCAAATCTAGATATCATGAACTCAAATTGTATTCTAAAGATCAAAAGGTCTAGAATACCTGAAATCAGATTCTATAACATAGCAGAACTACATAAATGAAAGACCAGAAAGACCAAAGTGCATGAAATGTGTGTTTGATTTAGGTAGATCTACCTAACACTTACTACCCATCTTTATGTTTTCTAATCTATGATGAGAGGGGACTATTAAAAAAATATTGCGCATTCTGATTCTTGATGATGAGTGTAGTAGTAATGTTTCAAAAAATATTACACAATTTCAATCCAAAAATACAATAGTGCATGTCAACCTTCAAAATAACAAGTTCAGGCTTAGCTTTAGCCTCAGGCTGCTTCTCATCAACTTTCTTTTCAACAAAAGCACCATTTTCCTCTTTTTTATCTTGTAAACATTGGCATAAAAAAAAATATGATACAAATATAGAAAAATAAAAATATTCAACCAAAACCAGGCAGCCATGAAAGCAATATGAATCTAAATGCAGAAGGCAAACATTTTACCTCCCCCATTGCCGTTGCAGCAATCTCTCTTTACAGATCACTAAACTTGTAGGTTGAGAGACCAACAACCAACATATCCCAAACCCAAGGCTAAATGGTTATATATCCATTAAATATTCTAATATATTCATTCTGCTTAATGCTAGAATAATGAGCAAGAGATGTCTCTGTGTACGATGTTGCCATGGAATATAATATGCATAGGAATAGTGTGGGTTGGAGGACAATACAAAGCTCCTTCATGAGCCTAAGCATTTGTTTGCACCTCCTTATCAACCACCTGTAGCTTCTCTGCGTCATAAGGAATATATACTGGTAGGGATTCAATTCATAACAATGTGATATGGTTTAAAGTCTTCATATTTCTAGGCTAATACATTAGAATTTTGTTTGAAAAATTAACATGCCTCTCCTTACAATTTTGTATCCTACTTTTTAGGTTGATCTTCTCGTTTGATAGGTATATAATTTGTATCTAAGAGCTTTTCCAAAAGGACCAGACCTCTAGGAACAACATTTGTTTTCAACTGCATAATTTTAGAGATGTCTCTGTGTATGATGTTGCCATGGAATATAATAGGCATAGGAACAGTGTGGGCCCACATTCAGTTTCGATCGTTACAATAAAATGAAGGACAACAAAAACATTACTCGCAGAAAACACACGGAAGAAATTCTCTGTTCAATGCCACCTCCAGATAATTTGCTCCAATCCATACTTTAACATCACCAAAAGGTTTCTTCTAATTATTGAGCTCATTCTATTTCATAACACACCATTCCTATCTTTCAACAACAATCAAATTTAATCATTATGCAAATATTACAATTTCTTTATATTATCTATACAATTGATTCTAACATTTTCTTTCTTTTGCAACAGGACATATGGACTCAGAAATAACACAACTATATAACTATTGGAACGAAATTGAGGTGCAATACTTACACTGCAACATATGCAAAACAGATTTCTTTCGGTACAAAATCTAGCAGTACCATTATATCGCCTCCATCCAACTATACAATTATTACTACAAATAAAGTCTTCCCTGAATTGCATAAACCACATTCATCAATGTGATAAAATGTGAACAATACAAGCAGAATGGCAATCAAGAAATATGCATCTCCAATTATGCATAAATCTCCAATGGTGTTCAGTATGCCATCATTCACCATGCATCTTCGACTAACAATATATAAATCCCCATGGCAAAGGTAACTTCATTTCCATTCATTCCAAATTCATTTTAACACAACTCACATGCAAAGTATTACTAATAAATTTCCACACTTATTTTACATATTACAAATTCTAACAAAATATACATTTTGCAGGTTCATTACTGCTTCTTCAGGTCTTCGATGCCTCCAACACTTTTTGATGCAACTTCAATTATGGAATGACAACCACAATGTTCTTCAGAATATTATATTTCTTCTCTAACCTCTTCTATTACAATTTACTAGTTGTATTTTCCAATTGAAATTACTAGTTGTATTTTCCAATTGAAACTTGAAAAAGGATGTTTCAAGATCAAATACCATTTTGATAGTTAATGTCTTCACAACCAATTCATTATCAATGGGTTTTAACATATATTTTTTAACAAAATCAATTTATTTTAATGAATATAATACATGTTTTAAATATATCTTAATATTAATTAAATATTTTGTTTGAATAATGATTTCTTAAATAACTCTATCCAAATCGATATGGATACCTAGTTGTTGTTCGCGTGAATTCATTTGTTTAACGTCAACTTCAACTAGGAAATCTTTAAGGTATCTAAACAAGTTCAATGGATATTTATGACTACTTTTATTCCATTTCATAGCCACTTCAACCCCCAAATAAGGTTTTCAGCATGGCTTCCTTAATTCAAACTCATTATCATCGACCCTTGCTTTCAAAAAAGCCCATTCACATTTCAATATTCTTCCACACACTATGCCTTACGACGTTTCCTTTGCAACATTAGGTGCAAATGCTAGTTTATATATAAGTTAACATATATAAATTAGAAAAACATGTAACAAGATTTTTAGCTATGAAGATTTACCCCACTTTACCATGGAGATTCGGTCCACTTTAGGCTTTGGGTCAATACCATGACTCATTGGTACCACATGTCGAAAAAACCTTAAGTCATATTCCTATAACACAACATTTTTTTAATTAATAAGTCATAACTACTTTTGAGTTAAATTTCAACAATTTTTTTAATTAATAAATTTAATTAAAGAGAAAATGGGTCATAACTACTTTTGAGATAAATTTCAACCTTTGACTATAAAATAAATGGATAGTAAACACATATAGGCCTCAAAACACTTGACTCATCATACATTTCACATTACCAAGATTATAAAAAATCATAAAAATGAACTAAATATAACTTTATTTTAAATTATTATTATTAATATTAACTATAAAATGAATTAATGATTTTTTTAACTATAGAGATACACCCATGTTTAACCATGGAGATTCCCTAGTTTATTATGAAGAGTCTTAACTGTAAATAGACTTTTGTTATGATACCATACCATGGGTCAATACCATGACTTACTAATATTACATGCTCAAAAAATCATAATTCATGTTCATTATTGATTAAATGGGCAAAAAGACTAACTACTTTTAAAATAAATGCATAGTTACTAAGTTTGAATTTGAATTCAGATTCAATTTGATATGGAAAAAAATTGATTGTTTAAAATTCAATACAGAAAAAATTCAAATATATTATTGTTTTAGTATACAAATGAACGCTATTAACATTGAAAAACTCAAAAACTATTTAAAAATTTTCAATCATAAATGTTGTGAGAAAGCTATTAGTTTCACACTTATCAAGGAACTTAATGTTATACATTGTACCGAACTTTGAATTGGCCTATTAGTTTATGAACCTAATGGAATCGTCGAATTTTCCAATTTTTTAGGCCAGAGTTTGGTAGCTACAAATTTTGAACTTATTTTAAATTAAACGACATGACATATCTACATATATATTCTAAAACATTCCATGTATTTTTAAATCGTATCGTCCACATTATATTGAACAAGGGATGTGATTTTTGAGCGGAGCTTATTTATTTATTATTTTTTTTTTCAAATGAAAAAAACAAAGTTTCATTCCTTAAAACAGAGAAAGTTTACATTTTCACGAATCTATTTTAGATCATATAGAGAAAGTAACTTTGCACTCTACAGCTCAGCACTACAAAAAGAGAGTCAGTCCAATGAAATATTCCTCTACAGGAGAAGAGCAAGAAAAACAGGGGAATTTGCTAGGATCACAATCTAAATAAAAAACGCCAAAAAGGTAAACCAAAAAACAACATCTGGAAGGAGATTTAAATCTCAAACGAACCTATGCCACAAATCCTACCATTTGAGAATTTTTCAAAGAACATATATCCCGGACAGAGGGAGAGTCAAGTTTGGAGAGAGCATCAACCTCCATGTTTTGCTCCCGATAGACATGGTGGTAGGTAAACACCGAGAAAGAAGGGATAATATTCTTAATCATTTGAATCCAGTTGCAGAGAACTGGAACCTCAAGAGAACATCAACCGTGAATCCAATTGATCATAGTTAGGGATTCACTGATGATTAGAACATTTTCAATGCCCAACCAAGAAGAGGATTGGAGAGCACCCCACATCGCTATCAACTTGACTCTACAAGTATCTCACCTGCCACCATTACAGAAAAAATGATAATGAACTAAAGGGTCCATGTAAAGAGAGACACCACATCCACATTCCACTTTAGAGGAGGTCCCATCGAAGGAGCAAATAGGAAAAATGCCATCCAAATCAACATAAGAGATACACTGATGGGAGACCTTTGGTTCCCAACGACCAATTTCTTGGAAAAGATCCACAATGCCTAAAGAAACAACCTTAATCTAGGGGAATTTATCCTAAAAAAATAAAGCATTTCAGGCTCTCCATATCCCCCAAAGGACATAGAGGGGAACAATCCTATGTGCTTTCACTCTGAGATTCCATAGACTAATGCGTTCATGAATGGAGGTAGCATCATTGATAAGAGGAATGCCCAATATAGAGGCCACCTCCACCCATATGTCAACATCGAAGGGGCAATGTGGAAATAGATGTATGTTGTTCTCAGGATCCTGTCTACACAAAGAGTACCATCTAGGACCCAAGAAACCTCTCCTATGTAAATTGTCCCATCTCAAAATACGATTGTGAATGGCTAACCACGAGAAACACTTAATCTTCAAGGGATCTTCCCACTTCCATAATAGAGAGGTCGATTCTGAGAAGGGCAATGATTGAGATGTTAATGTGATGTGATCATAAACTTCCTTGACCAGAATCCTATCATTCCTAATGTGACTGCCCCACACAAGCACATCAGGCCTTTGAGAGATGTTAATGCCTTACATGCATAAAAGATTGTGATATATTTCCGATTCAATTAGCATATCCTCCAGCAAACCAATATTCCAAGCACGTGTCCTAGTATGAGCATCATAAATCTACATGGACCACTCCCACAAGCTAGCAAGAGTGTCCAACCCCTATGAGCTAAGTTCATTAGTGATATAAATAAGGAGAAGATGTCTGTCATTGAGACCTTTAATAGCATCCAGACCCACTTTAATTCTCATCCTGTCTCCAACCCTCTAGCAAAGATTGTTGCAAAGCCATGGAATGGCAAGCCTGAGACTACTCTAGATTTTTGAAGGTCTACCAGCCGATGGAACCCCTGCTGTGATCCATTCCTCCATACTTGACTGCTAAATATATTTTCCAAACATAATATTTTGCCATAACCCCTTCCCAAAGAATAGCCTCCAAAGGTTTGTAACCTGAAGTACCAAATTGAAACTACGGGTATCAATGATACTCGAGCCGCCTTTCTACACAACCCTGACTATGGACTTCAATCCAATAAGATGTATCTTCCTCTCTGCACCAACACCAAACCATAGAAAATCAACAATGATGGAGTCTATTTTGTTAATGGTTTCTTATGGAATGTGGAAGAGATGCATCCAATAGACCGGAATGTTAAGAATAACAACCTTTATCATTATGACTCTTCCTCCTATCAAAAGACATCTCTGATAACAACTAGAAAACTTCTTATTAAACATAGACATATGCCATTCCTAGTCTATTATAGAGTATTTGTTAGGCTTTAATTTGTAACATAGATATTTAAAACCCGTAGAAATGGATAAGATTTTGACCCCACATAAGGCAGTTATTTCAAGCATCACCAGAGTATCCTCGATATCAATGATTAACTCTATTTTTTCTTTGTTGATATTAAGTCCAGATGCCTTTCCAAAATCCACGAAATTCCTATGGAATGATTCCCACACAGAGAGCTTGGCCTCACCAGCACACAGGATCCCATCCAGAAACATGAGGTGGGAAATGCTACAATCTCTAGATATTTTACATAACACAATAGCCCCTTCAGCAAATTTGACCTTGATTCCTCTATTAAAGGAATCCATAACCAATATAAAAAGGAGCGAAGATAATGAGTTTTGAAGAATTGAGTTGGCTCACCATTGATGAGAACAACCATGGATAGTGATGTTATGTAATCCATAATCCATTGAACATTTCTATGCTTAAAGCCAATCTTATACAGGATCAATGAGAGAAAATCCTAGTCCACGCAATCATATGCCCTGTGAAGATCAGTCTTCATTAGGCTTGCCTTTAACTTTTTCGTTTTAGTTGAGTGTATACATTTTTGTGCAATGACAACTGCGTCTTGGATCCTCCTGTTTGACAAGAACCCAAATTGCTCCAAGGAAATGTGAGGGTATATTATCTTTTTTATTCTATTAGCAAGTATTTTAGATATCATTTTATATAAAAAATTGTATAAAGAAATAATCCTGAAATCAGAGAAAGAGAGTGAGTCTTTTTTCTTAGGAATGAGAGTAAGGAAAATGTAGTTAATAGCATCTGGGATGTGCCAAGAAACGTGGACCGCCTCCACCATACTGACTAGTTCCAGCGCCATCATATCGAAGAAGAAAAGGAGAAGTTCGATGGGCCAACCATCAGGTCCGGGAATCTTGTCCTTGGCCATCTCCTTGATTATCTATAATATGTATTCCTTCGCGATTGGACTATCCATCAATGTTGTATCCTCTTCATTAACCATCACTGGAAACATATTTTCAAAACTCAATTTCCCTATCAAATGGTCACCCTCTCTTTCATTAAATAAGCCTCTAAAAAACCCATGTGGCTCCCTTTTTATCTCTTTGTCTGAGGTATAAATGTTTCCCTCATCGTCTTTAATGACCTAGATGAAATTTATTTGATTTCTTTTGGATGCAACTCGATGAAAATTTTGTGTTATGATCACCGCCCTTAATCCATGTAAGACGACTTTTCTGTCTCCATTCCACTTCTTGTAGTTGGAGAATTATGTCCTTTATCACTAGGTTCAGTATTTCCCGTCGTTGATGGTTAGAGAATAAAACAAGGGCAATCGACTCCCTTAGCCAAGCGATTTATTCATCTATGGATTAAAATTCATTACTGAGTGTCTCTCTCTTGTTATAGATCCATATTCTGGCCACATTTTTTAGTTGAAGAAGTTTGTCCTTAATCCTCAATATAGGGCATTTAGAGATAGGATCAACCAAGGAAGACCAAGACTTGTAAACCAATTTCTGAAATTCCAAATAATCCAACCACATCACATTAAATTTAAAGGGCCTCTTAGGATCAACCAGATCAATGATCCATTCCAGCATAATAATGTCATGATCTTAAATATATGAGAAGAAAGCCCATGATTGGATCTGGTTTAATTTCTGGCACAAAATTAAATTGACCAGGAATCTATTAATTCTTTTAGCAATTCCCTCTGCCCTCAAGCGACCATTCCTCCATGTTGGACACATGGGTTTTAGAGCAAAATATCTGAGAGATTTACAGTCTAAAATTTCTTTGAAATATTTTGTCATCGGATCCATCTTGACGTTGTGTTCCCAACATTCATTTTCAGCAATAGTGAAATTCATATCTCTAGCTATGATTAATGGTCAAATGTCTTGTGTGCTAGATGTCTCAAGTAAATCCCATAAGGCTCTATGATTGGCGTATGGCGCGTATATGTTCATTACCCAGAATCAAAAAGGACTTTCCCTACATCGACCTGTTAGTATTATTCCAACACAACAACAATACACCTGGAATGGATCCAATATGGCAGTAAGGCCCCCAAAATTTCCTTGTGAGTTTGTAGCACAACCCCTCCATTGCAGGCATATCTTAAACACAATCTCAATGGATTTTTCCTTTACTATCATGGTTTCTTGTAGTAGGACAATGGATGGTCCTTTAGTTTTTATGTTGTATTTTAAGGATCTTCTTGTGCGGGCAGATGCAAGGCCTCTAAAATTTAGAGACATGATCTTCATTGGAGAACATTGCTGGCAGGAAATCTTGCTACAAGGTCTGAAAATTGTGTTTCTTCCCTTCCTTCTTCATTTGATGTGTTGGAAGGACCTAGATTGAAAGTAGGGAATAGAACCCCCTCCATGACTTCAGAAAAATGAGAATTTAAATCAGTCCCAAGATCGCTACATAGTGAGATACTTTTGTATTTGGTCTCTCTTCTCTTCTTCCTATTAGACTCTATTATCTTTGGAACCCTATCGACCAAATCCATATTAATAATCGATTGTTTCCTAATCTAAATAGGTTCAAGCCCAATTCCCGGATTCCTTTCTAGGGCTAGAGGATCCACATCAACTAAAATTGGGGAGAATTCTGCCCCAAATTCATTTCCATTGCGGATAGGAGATAATAAGGATATGCTGTTAGATTTACTCCCCTCAATTTCGATGTTATTACCCTTTCTCTTCGAAGGGGTCCAACCTTGCCTAATTGGAGTTGTAGCCCGACTGTCATTTACTCTCTTTTTTATATGCAAATGTTTGTTCCTATATCCGATCTTATGATTGTACAAGAGTTTGTGTCAAATAGATTTGAATCTAGGACCATACAATCCATGTTTTTCTCTGGAAAACTCTGAGGGGACCCATCCTCATTATTTCCACCTGCAATCTTTGTGTAATTCCTGCAAGTTTGACCATGATCCATATCTATCCTTCCTTTGCTTATATATCGATTAGGGAATTAATCAACATGTGTCCTGTGTTGTGACATTGAAGACATCAGAACATAATTCCCTTGTAATCAACCTTTTGTTTGATAGAAAACGTGGCCCAATATAGTCATTCTCAACAAGGAATCCACGAGCCAGGTCCACTTCTACTAGGAACTAAGTAGTATTTTTATCTAGCAATCCCATGCACCCTTCATTCACATAATATAGTTTACCAATTCTACTCGTAATTTCACGAATCACCTTTTTGTCCATAGTTCAATAGGGAATCAAGGTAAATTTGCCCAAATGATTTTCCTCTTGGGCACTTCTGTTACAGGGTCAAAACCAACGTTCCAATGTTGTAGGATCAGGTACTCGCATCCTTTTATCCATGGTAATGATACTATTTTGGTGGGTGTCAAGAGACACCCACCACTAATGGAATTGAAAGGTGTTCACCAACTACATCCTACCAGACACCATGGCATCCAATACAATGTTTAATACATTCACCTACCAATATCCTAGCTGGATTACCATCGACTAATCGTTGTAGGAGAGCATATTACTAGACATGTAGGATGAAATGAAGTATTATATTATTGAGACATATTCTTGCTACCTTTTAAATCTGTCGGAGCCAACAAGACTCGATCCACAGGTCGCACTGAAACTTCAACTATCCAATCCGTCGGTAGGGAGAAACCATCCAATATGAGCAATGCAAATAAAATTTGTCTCCACCACCTTTTAGTTCCTTGTAAATAATCCAATCAGATTGAGGAAGTGTACCACCCCAAGATTTTGTACCATGCCAGTTATTATCTTTACCACCCTATCTGATTTGATACTTGTAATCAAGGGAGTACAAAACTAATTGGCGATACAAGGTGACTGGGATGGTTGATCTGACCACTTTAGATTGATTATTCTACTTGCTCCTTCAAATTTACGCAATCCATCTTGTCAACAACGAATTTGTAATCAATGGCGGTGTCAAATAACTCCATTGACATAAAGAATCAAGTCTAAATTCAAATTTATCTACTACCACCAAACCACATTAATTCAATTGAGCACCATCGAAACCAGCTCGTGGTTCATGGAAGCATCCACCCTTCAGTGACCATGGCCCCAAGAGGAAGAGTTATTCTATATGGACCGAACAACCATAACATTTGCATCGTTTGTGGTTGATAGTAGAACCATTGTGCCAACTTTGTATCATGTTCACTTATCCTTAAGAACAATAATTTTGTAACCAACAACACCAAATCTTGCACCACGAAATAGTACATTTAATCCATTTGTTTGCAACTTTTCACTTTAAATGTCCATTTTTATCTTCCTCTTGATGTTCTTCCAAAATTTGCTAGATGGTTTTGGAAGTTTGCATCGCTCTATATATAGAAACCTAGATAGCTTCAAGGCATTTTGCCCACTCCAATTGCGTAGATAAAATCCCATCTGTCTTCCATCTACCAATCCCCTATTATATCTTTGACTTCTACCCTGTATACATAATGAACTACCTACTAGTTTTATATGGAGGACTTTAGCTCCTTTTTGTCTATGTTATAACTTAGAAATCCGCATACATACTTCATTTTCCCATTCCTTATTTAATCATTTATCATTTGATATAGAATTAATATTACAATTATATCTAGTATAACCATTGCGAAATATCACCATTTTCCATTGGAAGCTACAATTTTAGCAGCTCAGCTCAACTCACAGTTATATCAATAATGTCCATAATATATCTAACTAGTCTAAAACTATCCCAGACTCGGGTGAGAGAACCATCCTTGGAAACTTACCTTGGAGTTATATTGGAGGGGATTCATTCCACATCATACAAGTTGCTCCCATAAAATATCACGTAGATGGTCTCTCCAACCTTGCTACTGCTATCACGTAAAAGCAACACGTACTCATCAAACGAAGGGATTTTCTCGCTCAAATGGTTCTACGGGGCCATGAAGGGAACGAACACAAGTAATTTGCTTATCCCTGACAAAGAGAGGGACCACGAATTGGCGACAGTGATTGCACCAGTATCCGTATTCACATTCATTATCGTAATGGGGACGACGCAGTAAGCCGCCCATTTTTCCTGTAAACGCTAGCCGATTTTCAATACATGACTTGCTAGGCAAAGTTGGTTAGATGACCACTATAAATACAATCTCAAGTAATCCTATAAATGTTATTTGGGTAAAATTAGGGGTAATTCTTAACAAGTAGTCATTAACCCAATCATTGGTGGCTTTGATCACGATATCGTGTCATATTATGGAAACCAATATTCAGCTTCCTCTAACGATCCAACTCGTTTTTGGCAACTTAGCAACAAGAACTCGACCAACTAAGCTATCCCTTGGAGATACAAGTATTGAGGTGGAGATACAAGTATTGAGGTGAATACTAGTGCCCCTTATTTATAAATATTAAATTTAAGGGAAAATTGTATAAAAATTTTAAAAAATTTAAATTAAATCTCACATAAAGAAGAAAAATGTTGGAAATTTCAATTCATTTACAAAATATTGAATTTAAAAGAATATTTCAAAAACTTCACATTAAGGAAAGGAAAATATACAGATAATATTTAAAGGAAATTTATAAAAAAATTCTTATTATATTGTAAGGAAAAAGAAAAATCTTCAAAATGTGTATAATGAAGAAGAAAAAAATAATGATTAAGTTGCAATGTCTAAGAGATCGATTTGAAGTCCAGAGAAAAATGAAATCAATTTAATGCATCCCTATTTTTTTGAAATGATGTCAATAAGTGATAATATATGAATAATAAGAAAAGTAATAGCAAAGCAAGTAGTTATCAATAAGAAAGGTAATAGCAAAAAGGTTAGTCATCACCTTTAAACTATAATAATAATCGAAACAAATATTATGTTACAATTTGTTTAAAAATTACAGGAAACTTTATTAGGGAAAATCAATTTAATGCATTGTCATTTTTGGGAATTATGTGATTAGGTAATAATATGAAAATTATAAGGATAATAGTAAAACAGTGGGTTATCACCTTTACACTATAATATGTAATTTACAATATATAATAATAATAATATAATAACAATTATTTTGTTACAATTTGGTTAAAAAATCAAGGAAACATTCATAAGGAAGTTCAAATATTTTCCTTATTAAATAAAAACTCCAATTTTTTTCCTTTAAAACAAAATTACACCATTTAAAACAACTTTACTCATCTCCTAATATGTAGACTAAATTAAATCTTAATATAAATTTTCATCAATTCATTGTATGCAATATTAATTTTGTATGCCTTATTATTATCTTTATCTTCATCTAACAATGTATATAACATAAAAAAACCAGAAATAATCACATCCAATCAAAATATGGAAACAAATGTTTTAGAAAAAAAAACACACTTTGAATGGTCATTGTTTCAAGTTTCACACTTTAAGGCTGGTGAAGACTCTATTGAGAAGTAGAGTTATTCTAGAACCACCCTTGCCAACATTATTAGTGTGAAAGAGAAACTTAACTTCTATATAATCACTATCTTTTCAAGTGTTGCAAAGTTTTGTTCTTATTCAACTATATTTTATTATTTTTCACACTAACACACAACACAATTTAAAACCAAGCATGCAAACCTATTTCAAAGGCACACAATTTATTTTATTATTTTTTACACTAACACACAACACAGTGTAAAACCAAGCAAGCAAACCTAAAGCAAACCTATTTCAAAAGCACAAAATTTTATGGGATAAAATAATATCGTCTAGGTGAGTGCGATCGACAAACAATGCCATTACTAACATGAGTGTGATTGAAAAGCAATCTCTTTATTATGTTTACTCGCTAATTTTTTAATAAGTATATTTTTGGCTTAATTTTTTAATAAGTATATTTTTTTCCAAGTGAGTTTTTATTTTATTGAAAATATTAAATATTATGGAGATTAATAATTAATTTATTATTTTTTAATATTAAATTATATATATATATATATTTTTATTATTACATTTAAATTATACAATCTAGATAATTAGCAATTGTATTAAGAGGTACAAATAAATAACAATAGGAGTCAAGGGAATGTGAAAGATAATAATGAAGCGAAATATATGGACATATGAGTATATGTGGTGTTTATTGTTCATGGAAACACAATATTCACAACAAAATACATAGAAATATTGTGCCAAAATAAAATTAACAAATATGGAATTTGGAAACTATAGTAGAAACCATACCTATACTAATATTTAGAAGCCATATGTATATTAATATTTGGAAGCAACCAATTATAATTTACATCTGAGCTTCAATAGCCCAAAAGGAAAGATTTCTTTTTGAAAATGTTGTTTACAATCATTGTGAATCAAAATGTAGTTTCATTGTTTATGAAACTCTTCTACAACAATGATGATTTACCTTAGGAATAACGTGCTCATTTATGGATTTTGCAAATTTAACGATTGGATTCATAAAATCTCTTTGTTAAAGACAATGGGGCAGATGCAAGTCCCTATGTAAGCTTACAACTTACTATATCTCAAAGGCAAATGAGGTGTCTGTTAAGGATAACTCTAACAAACTTGTTTTATTTCTTTAAATTTTTAATGTCAAAGTTAAACAAATTTCATTCATTATTAACACTATTCCTTGCTAAAGGATTTTACAGGTTAAAAGTTCCTTATATATTTTGTAATTACTAATTTTAGTTATTAATGGATTTTTCACATGGATACAACAAACAAAAATCCTCAATAATAATGTTCAATTGGTGAAAAAGCTTGAGAAAATAAGTTGTTTTAATATTTTCTAGATTGATGCTATATATGCTTTTGAAATTCACTAATTGGAGAAGAAGATCGAGGAATTCTTTCATTACTAGATGCCTGGGAAATTATTTTTTAAGTTGAATAAACTTGTATTAGAGTTCATTAGTATTTTCCATGTATACGAATTGGGGGCAATGGATGAGAGGAAGGTGAATGATACAATCTTGTTGTAACACCCCATAGAGAATATGTAAATATTTTTAATTTACTTTTACTATAAAAAAACAATTTTGGCAAAATCTGGGCTATAGAAGGCATGACAGAATGTGAGATACAGATATTTATTTTATTGTTACCAAATTAACAAGATTAGTTATGGTTAGATAAGGAATTACGGAAGGTGAAAATGCTAAATGAGGATTTACCTATCAGACATTTAAGGGACAATTACTTCTCTCCCTAGGGATAAATATCACAGTTGTGGAAAGAAAGCCAAGAGGGCATGAGAGGAACCTGAGGTAATCAATAAAGAGGAGAAGAGAACTTATTACCTCATATACGATGTTATTGAGGTAAGGCAGAACATTTTCATGGAGGAATTCTTGAACTGGTTATGGCCAGTGGAATCTCTGTATAGACCAGTGAGTTTGTGAAAGTTGTGAGAAAGGAATTGTTGAGCTAGTTGGGACGAGTGGAGTTTTTGAGCAGACCTGCGTGGTCTTTGTCCAAAGAAGAATGTTCTAAAGGGAAACTGGCTCGGGGGAGCTCTGGTGGAATATCGTGCTGGATGGTCGGGAAGAGCATTCTCTCTTCCCTAGTGATTTCCTATGGCAACCTTGTTAATTTTGAAAAAATACATATTTTGTTTACGTTGATAGAAACTTCCTACAGATTATATATTTTTATAAATTACTGTTGGAAACTATTTATGTAAATTATTCTTGCGAACATAAGGCTAATTCAAGAAGTAAAGAAAGGAACAATAGATAAGTATTTAGTTATCTGATTTTTCCTGTTGGTGGTGCTTGAAAACTAGAGTATATTATGAAATCAACTGGTAAACGAATTTAGCATGTGACCTGTAGGTTATAATGAATTAATTGTATTTGTGAGATGTTATAATTGAGGTTGGATGTATCTACTGTAAGTTACTTGAGGAGTTAAATGATGTAAAGAGGAAATATTGTTTTTTTAGAGTAAAACTATTATAGGGAAAGACAATTCTGACTGAGGTACTAAATTATACATATATAATATATAATATATATATATATATATATATATATATATATATATAATATATAATATATATATATTGTTGTTTAAACTGCTCTGAATTTGTGTTTAAGGGTTGGGTTAGAACTTCGGCCAAGATGACGTAGCCAACAGCCCTAAATCAATCCCAATATCCTCATACCATTACGAGAAGTCACACAACAAGAATACAACTAACCATTAACAAAAGATGAACTCAAGACTCAAAAAGTATTTATGATATAGTAAAAATTTACTAATTTATTAAGATAAATAACTATGTAGAAATCATGATGAGTATTGAGTACCCATTACACTTAAGGAAAATAATATTGTTACCACAGAGTAGCGAAAATTACATAATGAAAATACACCATACACAGTATCAAATTCATGGACTAACACATAGAATAGGGTCAGGCAGAAAAGGGAAATTTGTTGGACTTCCCTTGAAATTGGAAATAATATTGACTCAGAAGACATGATAGAAGGAGGAAAAATCACAATTAAGCATTTAATAATCCCAACACAATGGTTCGTGAAAGATTGAAACTTAATAATTAACTGAAATCTTCGAAAATAAGTGAAACATGATGTAAATGGAGAGTAGCATCCAAAAGATAAGGGTTGGCTTTGGGTGGAGCCAAAGGACTGGCAAACTTGGAGACGGTCTGTTAAACTACTCAGGCGGAGAAAATGTTAGGTCCCTATATTACTAGTGTGTTCCCTTATTATTATTGTCATTGTAGCCCCTTATTATTATTTTTATGTCCATAGTCCACATATTGTTATTATTGTTCCCCATAGAAGCCCACTATTGTTATTGTTGTGCCCTTACATTATTATTTTTATGTCGGCTCTAATTATATTGTGACCCCTTAGACTCCTATATATAGAAAGAAGGTTTTGTCGTTTGAATCATCCAAGAATTATTCATTTGTGTAATATAAAGGAGGTTTCCCCCTCGAAGAGGCTACTTTGAAGTTGTTTACCTATCTTTTCTTCTATTTTGTGAGCTGGTTGCATAACATTTGGTATCAGAGCTTTGGATTCTAGGGTTTCTCTGCTCCAAATAGGTCATCGTGGAATATTTGCTATAATTTTTTTTTACGACGTTTCAAAAGATTAAATTAAAACCCATTTGAGCCAAAATCCATATGCACCTCGGGTCCAAATTTCAGATCTTCTTTCACTATATTTTCGAAGATATGGTCCAAGGAAGTTAGGGCTTTTACAGGCTCCCGAATTACATCCCAAACAGGACACATTGGGAAAATCGTCATAACTTTCTCTCTGAGCATCAGATTGAAATTTCATAAGAAGTTATAGAATGAGGACATACTATAGTTGTCTTTGTAGCATTTTCAGGTCCAAAGGTCAAAATAGTAATACGTGGCATGTCGTACAAGTTTGCTCTACTAAAGTAGTCTATAAACAGGTCATCGTGGGAGATTTGACGTAACTCTTTCTTGAAGAATCCAATATTGATCAGAATTGTGGGGTTGGAAAGAGAAGTAAGAGGGATACCATAGAATGAAATTTCAGACCTTGGATATTTGGAATTACAGAGATAAAACATATTCAATATCGAGCTCATACGAAGCGGAAAAAATGTGTGTAGTATTTTTAATTTTTTTCATAAGTTTGGTTTGGAAAATTAGTTTGAAGTGATTCAAAGAGCATAATGGAGCATAATTATCATTAATTTATGCCCCGAAGAAATAAAATGGAAACATCTAGTAAGCAACCTGAAATCTCTACCATGACTCATGAAGAAGAGGAAGAAATGCAACATGATATATCAAAGTTATGAGACTAAGTGCAACAAATTTCACTCTCACAAAAAGTAACAGAAGCTAACATGAATGGTTTAAAGAAAGGCATAATGGATGGTGTGGAAAATAAGATGGATGGTTTAGAAGAAAAATTGAAAGGAAACATTGAAGATTTGAAGAAAGACATGGAAGGTTTGAAAGGAGGTTTGGCAAAGTTGCTACAAGAAATGCTTTCTGATGGTGAAAAGGTAGTAGAGGAAACTCATGATGAGGATAAAAAAAATGTTAATCATGATTTCATAGAATCTAACATTGGATTGAAGACTCACCATGTTCCAAAGATCGATATGAGTAAGTTTGATGGCAAGGATCCCATAACATGGATACTACAAATGGAACAATATTTTGATCTCCATAATGTGCAAAACACACAAAAGGTATGCATTGCAACTTAATATTTAGAACCCAATTAGTTAGTATGGTATCAATGGCTTTGTTCTCGTAAACAAATTGTCACTTGGTCATTTTTTATGGAGGAAATGATAGCACATTATGAGGATACAAAAAGCAACACTTTCTTTAGCCAATTGATAAATCTCAAACAAAAGGGTTCAATGGTGGAGCACATTGATGACTTCCAAAAATTGAATATAGGTAAAATAATTCCATAGGAGCATAGGATTGATTTGTTTTATAGGCTTTAAATGATAACATCCAACATGAGGTTCGCCTTTGGGAACCTGATTCATTGGAGAAGGCATTTAGGTTGGAAAGAAAAATTGAAAGCAAAATTATGGAAACAAGGAAGCCTACCACTCACAACTATAAAGATGGAAGTGTTGCTACCCCTAGCCTTCCACAACCTAAAAGGTTGACACCACAAAAAATGGAAGAAAAAAGAGCGAAAGGGCTTTGTTACAATTGTGATAACAAATAGACTAAAGGTCATAAGTGTGCTGAGAAAATTATTTTACATAGATTATGAAGAGAAGGAAGAAAAGAAACAAGAAACGCCAAGAGATGAATATATACACTAGGAACCAACCCTAGAGAAAGAAGAAATGAATCTGACCATATCTTGTAATGCTTGGCTGAAATTACCACTCCTAAAACCCTCAAGATAGAAGGACATATCAAGAAAAAAATGTAATAGTGTTGATTGATTCGGACAGTACGCATAATTTTATTCATTGTAAGATAGGCAAGGAACTGAATTGCTTCATATATCCAACACCATAGTGTCAAGTGATGGTTGCAAATGGAGGAACCATAAATTTCTCTGGAAAGTGCCATAATATCAAGCTATCCATGGGAAAATATGTATTGAATAGTTCAATGCTTTCCATTCCAATGGGTGGTGATGATGTTGTACTAGGAGTCTAATGGCTACAATATTTCAATAGCTTTTATTTTTCAAGAAATTTTCTTGATTTATTTTATTTTATTTTATTTTATACTTTTTATATTATTAATATATTTATATATTATTTATTAATTTTTTTTTTTAGAAGGAAAGGAAGTTGAGTTAAGGGGTATCACAGGGAAACAAGGAAAGATAATAAGCTCTAACAACATGACAAAGCTTCTAAAGAAAGAACAATGGGGCGTAATTGCACAATTACGTTCACTACAGGTTCCCACATAAAAATCATCTATTTCTCTAGATCTCCAAAAAGTTTTGGACAATCATTCCAAGGTATTTGAGACTCCTAAAGGCTTCCCACCTATTCATGATCATGACCATGATATTCATTTGATTCCAGCAAGTGTTCCTCCAAACATCATGCCTTGCATATATCCATATGCCAAAAAGAGTGAAAGTGAACGTATGGTTGCAAAAATGTTAGAGGTTGGTATAATTCAACCTAGTCAAAGTTCCTTCTCTTCTCCAGTAGTATTGGTGCACAAAAAAGATGGATCATGGCACATGTGTCTGGATTATAAGGAGCTCAACAAGTTCACTATTAAAAATAAATTACCCATTCCTTTTATTAATGAATTATTGGATGAATTACATGGAGCAATTTACTTCACCAAGTTGGATCTTCGTTCAGGGTATCATCAAATTAGAATGAAGACTGAAGACATTCTGAAAACAACATTAGAACTCATGAGGGTCATTATGAATATTTGGACATGCCTTTTGGCCTTACCAATGCACCTTCTACATTTCAAGGTTTGATGAAGTCCATTTTCAAACCCTTCCTTAGGAAATCTGTGTTAGTATTTTTTGATGATATACTAATCTACAGTAAGTCTTGGAAGAATCATGTTCAACATGTTGACAGGGTGCTCAAACTATTGGAGGAGAAACAATTATATTCAAAATCCTCCAAATGTTTCTTTGGAGTACAAGAGGTGGAACATCTGGGTCATATTGTATCTCATCAAGCTGTTAAGGTAGACCCTAGAAAAATTAAAGCCATTAACGAATGGAAAACCCCAAATTCATAAAGAATCTACAAGGATTTCTAGGGTTGACAGGGTATTATCACAAGTTTGTTAAGAATTACGGGAGAATAATAGCACCTCTAACAACATTACTAAAGAAAGATGCATTTTCTTGGACTCCAAAAGAAACAAAGGCCTTTGAACATCTTAAATAGGTAATGTGTCAAGCAGTGGTCTTAGCTACACCAAACTTCACAAAAACCTTTATTGTGGAATGTGATGCCTCAGGAAATGGAATTGGTGTTGTTTTAATACAAGAAGGAAGAACCATTGCTTTCGAAAGCCGTCCAATCAAAGGAAAGTATTTACACAAAGCTAATAATGAGAAGGAAATGTTGGCAATACTACATGCAGTTAAGAAATGGTGACCTTACCTAATGGGAAGACACTTCAAGGTAGAAATGGATCACGATAGTCTTAATTACTTTTTAGAAAAAATATTATCTTTAGAAGAGAAACAAAAATGGGTCACAAAGATGTTGGGTTATGACTTTGAAATCATCTACAAAAAAGGGAAGCAAAATGTTGTTGCAGATGCACTCTCAAGAAAGGATGAGGATGTGGAAGCCTTGTTTTTTGTCATTCTATTGTTGGGTGTGGAGCCTGATTATCTCTTTATCAAAGGTATTTTTGCATGGGACCCCAGTTTTAATTGGCGGACATTCCGCCGTAAAATTTTTGCCAAGGGGTCCAAGGGGGGGGGGGGGGGAGGGGTACGGCGATTATTTGGAGCCCCCCCACCCCCTCGGCAGGGGATCAGTGGCAGCGTCCCTGAAGCTAAAAATAGATGTAAAATTGCCTTGTAAAATGTTGTAATTTTGTAGTCAATCTGGGTCGTTCATCAGGCGGAGATTTGACGGTAGAAGTTATGTTTAATTTAGGGTTTTTCCCCTAGAAGACAACCCATCGCTTTAAATGAGGGAATTGTATTGTGTCTATGTAGATTTGTATTCTAAGCGAGAAAGAGAGAGGAGATTGTGTGAGAGCGAAGAGGGAATTACAACGAATATGATGTAGATTGTATCTCTTTAGTTTGCTGGATAATATAAAAGGAAGGACTGACTGTTTCTCCATGGACCTAACCCAAATTGGGTGAACTATGTATATCTATGTCTCTCTTGTTTTATGTGTTTTCTGTGTTTATATTTCTGCAATATATTTTATGTGTTCCATTGCTCTGTAATATATAATTTTCTAACAACTGGTAATAGAGCCGAAGGTCTATTTCGCTGATAAACTTGTAGGAGAGAAGGGTTCCTGGTTTGAGTGGGAGCAATGTCATAAGATGGTAGGTTTAGGGTCGAAAAATTTAGCAACCAAAACTACCAACTGTGGAAGATGCAGTGTTGAGCCTCAAACCTGCACTTATTTACCCATCCTCCCAACAGTCTTTTCCCACTCATTTCCTTATTTTATCATCATTTCCTTCATCAACTTGTTCAATTCATTGCATTATAGGACTTTTTAACATGATTTGCTAATTGTGCTAATGATTGGCTGTTGGTTTGGATTTTTGGTTCAAGTGCTGCAATTCCATAGCTGATACGGGATTTCCGCAGCCGATCTTTGATTCCGCAGCCAATCCCAGATTCCGCAGCCATTTTCTTGTTTGCTATGATCCAAGTGTCCTCCAGAGGAAAGAGCCACATGGGAAAGTTTGTATGACTGTGTACATGGTGCGTGTGTTGTCAGCTCAGCCAAACTGGCCGTCTACACCCCTGGTCAACGTGGAGGTAACTCTGGTCAAACGGCAAGGTTTCAAACGGTGGCACGGCTCTGCGTGTTCAGGTGGAGCACAAAAGTCACAGCTGGCCTCTTCTTTAGCCACGAAGACTACAGGGGACAAGAATCCAACAGCAGATTTATCAACCATGATGACCATTTCCTAAATCCATGCATGGTGCTGCTAAACGTGTCTTTTGCATAAGCTTTTAGTTAGCTTAGTTCACGCACAGAACAGTTGGTGTTCCTGCTATAAATAAAGCGATTTTACACGTTGATTAGGGAGTTTTTGGAAGTTATTATTTTGCTGTTGTAAACTCTGTTTTAAGACTCTTTTACATAGCGTTTACGCACCCCATTGTATTTTGTTATGTGTTAATTCAATACCAAGAAGACAGTTCTGTTCTTACCTGCGTAGCTGATCTTTTTAATTGGTTGAAGTGGATGGAGGGCCCCTGTCTGCTACAACCATTGTACAATAGCTTTTAAATTTGCTTTCCTGCATTCCTTTTTCTCTAATTCACCATGTATATTGATGTACAGTTTGAATCATGCTGCTTTATGTTTCTGTACTTTTCATGACTGATCAGTGTGTGTTTTTACAGCTTTGTTAGGAGCCCGGGACAATGTGCTTTTACTTCTTTCTAACACTAGTGGCATCTGAAGTTGTCTTATCTAAACT
>APFE031567121.1:0-14730 GCA_000404065.3 Pinus taeda | reverse complement strand
TCCCCATTACTATTGTAGTTGTATCCCTTATTAATATTGTTGTGCCCCTATTGTCCCCATATTATTATTACTGTGCCCCTAGAATCACTCTATTGTTATTTTTGTGGCTTTATATTATTATTGTTAGGTCGGCTGGGTTATATTGTGACTCCTTAGACTCCTATATATAGAAATGAGGTTTTGTCATTTGAATCATCAAAGAAGCATTCATTTGTGTAATGTAAAGGAGGTTGCCCCCTCGAAGAGGCTGAATTCTAAGGCACTGATCTATATTTTCTATATTTTTGTGAGCTAGTTCCATAACAAAGATGAAGTCAACATAATATGTCCTCATATGAAGTATGAGGTGGTTGACTATAGTTAAGAAACTCTAACTGGAAACTTTTGGAATGGAATGAGTATGGAAGGAAGAGATCGTGAGATATGCAACCATGATGAAGGAAGTCAACATCCAATAGACCAAGAAGGTTTGACTAGGAAATCCCCCGGAAGGATATGAAGGCTTTGATGAGAGTTTGAAAAAGAAGGAGACCCTTGACAATGGATAACTTTGGGAGATGTGTCAACATGTATGTAGGATGTTAATACCCACAGGAAGATGTTAAGATGAAGAGTCATCCCGTAAGGTACTATTTGATTTAATGTTATGCTTTGATTTCATGAATAATATCTAGATGAGTTCATGCAAGGCTACTAGAACAAGAGTTGTAAGTACAAGTATAACTAGCATTCATTTGGTGGATGGAAATCCTTGAAACAAACAAAGATGACAAAGTAGAGATATGACGAAGGTTCCAGATATGTATCAGGAAGGCCACTTTCCATGAAGAAAGGAATGGCGTGATGAACCAAGAAGGAAAGTGGTGGATGGCCTATGCCCTACAAGAAAGAAGCTCAACTGAATTTTGTGACATCAAGGGGAGAAGTTGATAAAGCAACTAAAGGACCCACGAAGAAGAAGATGTTGATGAAAAATAGAATCCTTTGGTAAGAGGGAGCTCTGATAAGTCCTTGATCAAAAGGGAGTTTGAATTAAGATCACCCTTGATTACAAAGGAGTGACAATTATGTTTATCCATATCATGTCTCATGCACTAGACCACGACTAACAACTGTAAGTCGAGATGAAGGCCATGAATGGAAATGTAGACACATGGTAGAAAAAAATTGTTATCTTCACTTGGGAAGAAAGAATGGGAGGATTGGATAATCATCTTGCATTCAAGACTCTTTGAGGATGTGTAGGGCATCCATGACAAGAGTAGATAGGAGGACCAATATTCTTTGAGGGTTGGGAACCCAAGATAAGAATAGTCTTAGAAGGTCATACTCAGTGAACACCTAGGTGGGTATGTACCCTGAGAGACAATGATGAAGGTGTCTATAAATTATTGGTCTCACCAACATTGTAGCTCATGGTCTCATGGAGAGATGGAGCTCCTAGTCAAGGACCTGGACTATGACAATGCTGATTGATATGATGATATACAGATGGGATTACCAATCTGATTCTTCTTATGAGAAATTTTTCAAATTGAGAATGACAAAGTACAATTAGAAATACATCCCTAGTTAAGACAGAGTGTTGAACAAAAGGGTAACTAGGTTCGATATTTTTCAATGTAATTTTGACCTTTGTACTTGTCAAGAAAAATAATTATTATTTTTATAAAATATATGAACGAGTTTCTAGCTTATTCTATAGGTCTAGGAAACTCAAAGAGTCAAAATTATATTGAAGAACACTTCTTGAGCATTTATGTAATAAACATGATTCAACCTAGTGTCAAGTAATCCTCCAAGACAAGCACCATCCTTCAAAGAAGAAGCCTGCAAACCAAATGATGAAGAGATCAGTTAAGTCAGACTCAGAATATATTTATATGACGCATCGGCTCATATGTGGAGACACAACAATTCAAGGTGACATGTCGACCTATTTACAGAGACACAAACATTATAAGTACCTTACTGGGGTCACCACAGAAACTAAGGAATTCAAACAAGTCTTTGTAACTGTGGAAGAGAATAGAACCTCGGCATACTCTGAATTCTCAATGATAATCACAGGGACATCCTCACATTCTTATCTAAAACCTTGATCAAGTAAAGTGACACTGATTTCGGATGGAGACACAGTCATTCAAGTTTTCAATGAAGAAGGATACCTATAGTTTCTCAGATGAAACAGTGGCTTAGAATCTTAGGTGAGTACAATGGTCAAGTGTTTCTCGGGTGATCACTATATCTAAGTACCATACAGTATCAAAGCAGCACTATAGTATCTTAGTACAAGGAGTGCACAGCCATTGAAGAAACAATTGTATCTCCATGCAAGAAGTGCACAGTCATAGTCTTGATGAAGATAACATGACACTCTGTCTCAACATTTGGACAATGATAATCATGATCTTAATGAAGACATTGTATCAAGTAATGGAGATCTCAGTGGTATGACGAAGACCTTGGTGAATGTTAGATCTCAATAGTGCAACAATAATGATGATATCAGTAGTGACAAGGAAGAAGAATGGTGTCTTGTTCTTGGAGTGGAAGAGAGGGTCAAGTGTCAAGGTCTTGGTGTTTATCAATTGGAATCTCTATAAGAAGAATTGTGTGCAGGTTTTCCTCTCCAAGAGGGAGAGGCTTTGGCCCTAGATGAATGCCAACTTCTTGAGTTATCATCCCTTTGTTTTGATAGCAGTTTGATGAAGTAAACACACACACTAATAATAAGAAGAAGATCAAGCTAAGACAAATTGAAAAAAGCACTTCACAAATTGTTATCAAGTCTAGAAGAATCTTACTAATGTTATCTGCCCTAGATATTTCAACACACCCTTGCTTTTTGAAGACACCATTTCATCCCTCTCTTTTGTTAATAGCTAGAGCCAAGGAAAGTATTTAAGAATTTAGCAACTGAGCCTTTATACCGAATGCGACTCCTACACCAAAAGGTGTGAGGTCTAATTGGGACTTCATACCGAGGAGATCCCTTAAATGTTTGCAGGTACAGAACTGTCAACGCCTACCTTACCCTATACTAATCTAGCTTAGAATACTCTTTCATAGCGTACTCTATCCTAACCTACAAACTAGCCTACTCTAGTCTAACTTAACCTAATCTAGCCAAACCTAACTATTCTATCCTAGTCTAGCCTAATTTGGCTTAGGCTACTCTAGCCTAGCCTTCTCTACTCTATCCTACATTAGACTACTCTAGCCTAACCTAGTCTACTCTATATTAGCCTAACCTAGCCTACCTCACCCTACCCTACACTACTCTAGCCTACCCTTCTCTAGCCAATCATAGCCTACTATTGCCTAACCTAGCTTACTCTTTCCTAGCCTGGTCTATTGTAGACTAGCCTACCCTAACCTACTCTAGCCTAGTCTAGCCTAGCCTACTCTATCCCACCCTAGTGAAGCCTACTCTAGTCTTGCCTAACTTACCTTAGCCTAACTTTCTCTAGCCTAGACTACTCCAACCTAGCCTATCTTAGTCTAATCTAGGTTGGCCTAACCTATCATGTTGTAGATTATCCTACTCTTTCCTAGCCTAACCTAGCCTACTCTAACCTACCCTAGCCTAGACTAGCCTAGCCTACTCTAGTCTTAAGTATACTGCCTAGCATACTCTAGCCTAGCTTTGCCTGACCTAATCTACTCTAGCTTGGATTAGCCTAAAATATCCTAGGCTACTCTAGCATAGCCTTCTTTAGCATAAAATATCCTAACGTACTTTAGGATAGCTTAGGCTCCTCAAAGCTAGCCTACCCTACTCTAGCCTAGGTTAGCCTAGCATACCCTAGCCTACTCAAACATATTCTAGCTTGCACAAGCCTAACCTAGCCTAGGTTAGCCTAGCATATGCTGGCCTACCCTAACATAACCTACTATAAAATAACCTACTCTAGCCCAGCCTAGCCTAATCTACCCCCTAGATGATCCTAGCCTAACCTAGCCTAAATTGCCCAATTCTAGCCTAACCTAATTTAGCCTAGCCTAACCTAGCCTAATCAATCCCAGTAGCTTATCCTACCCTAGCCTACCTTACTCTCTCATAGCCTACTCTAGACTAACCTAGCTTAGCCTACTCTATGGTATCCTATCCTAACCTAACCTACCTTAGCCTAGACTAATCTCACTTATAGTACTCTTGCCTAGTAGACTCTAGCCTAACCTACATCAGAGCCTAATCTATCCTAGCCTAACCTACTCTATCCTATACTAACCTACTCTACCCTAGCCTGGCCTACTTTGGCTTAGACTACTCTAGCCTAGCCTTCTTTACCCTATCCTACATCAGACTACTCTAGCCTAGCTTAGTCTAGCCTAGCTTATCCTAACCTAGCCTACCCTAGCCTCCACTATCCTACTCTATCCTAGTCTAGCCTATTATTTCCTAAACTAGCCTACTCCTAACTATCCTAGCCTACTCTAGTCTCACCTAGCCTACCCTAGCCCAGCTTTCTGTAGCCGAAACTAGATTAGCCTACTCTATCCTAGCCTAGCCTAGCATATCCTAACCTTGCCTACTCTAACTTAACCTAGCCAAGACTAGACTAGCCTAGCCTACTTTAGCCTTGTGTACACTGCCTAGCATACTCTAGCCTTACTTAGCCTACTCTTACCCGACATAGACTAGCATGTCCTGACCTAGTATACTCTAGCTTGGCTTAGCCTAAAATATCCTAGGCTACTCTAGCATAGCCTACTCTAGAATAAAATAGCCTAACCTACTTTAACATAGCTTAGGCTACTCAAACCTAGCCTAGCCTACTCTAGGCTCGGTTAACAGAGCATATCCTAGCCTACTCTAACATAGTCTAGCCTACACAAGCCTAGCCTAACCTAGCATAGCCTAGGTTAGCCTAGCATATGCTAGCCTACTCTAACATATTGTAGTCTAAAATAACCTACTTTAGCCTAGCCTAGCCTAGCCTAAATTGCCCAACTCTACCCTGGCCTAGCCTAGATTAAACTTCTCTAGCCTTACCTAATTTTGTCTAGCCTAACCTAGCCTACTCAAAGCTAGTATCTTAGATTACCCTAGCCTACCCAAATCTAGCATAGCCTACTCTAGCCTAACCTATCTTAGGCTACTATATGGTATCATATCCTAAACTTAACCTACCTTAGTCTAGACTACTGTAGCTTAGAGTACTCTTGCCTAGCAGACTCTAACCTAACCCAAAGGTTAACATAATCTAGCCTATGCTAACCTACTCTAACCTAACCTAAACTAACCTACTCTGCCCTAGCCCAACCAACTCTGGCTTAAACTACTCTAGCCTAGCCTTATCTACCTTATCCTACATCAAACTACTCTAGCCTAGCTTAGTCTACTCTCTCTTAGCCTAACCTAGCCTACCCTAGTGTACCCTTCCTTGCTCTAACCTAGCCTAGCCTACTATTGCCTAACCTAGCATAATCTTTCCTAACCTAGCCTACTCTAGACTAGCCTATCCTAGCTTAGCTTAGCCTACTATCTGTTAGCCTAGCCTAGCATAACGTATATTAGCCTATTTTATTGTAGCCTACTCTAGCCTAGCCTAGCCTACCCTATCCTAGTCTACTCTAGGTTAGCCTACATAGCCTAGCCTAGCCTACTATTACCTAACCTATACTACTCTTTGCTAAGGTAGCCTACCCTTTCCTGTTCGAGCCTAACATAGTCTAGTCTAGCCTAGCCTACTCTAGTCTAGTCTAGCTTACTCTAGCCTACTTTGCTCTAGCCTAGACTACTCTATTCTTGACTACTCTAATGTAGCCTACTCTAGCCTTACCTAGCCTTGTCTTCTCTAGCCTAGCCCAACCTATTCTAAGCTAGCCTAGTCTACTCTACCCTAGCCTACTCTAGCCTAACCTAGCCTACTCTAGCCTAACCTATCCTAACCTAGCATACTCTAGGTTATCCTAATTTACTCTAGCCTAGGCTACTCTAGCCTAGGCTACTCTAGCCTACTCTACTCTAGCCTAACCTAGCCTACTCTAGCCTACCCTAGCCTAACCTAACCTAACCTTACCTAGCCTTGGCTAACCCAACCTAGCCTAACATAGCCTAGCCTAGCCTAGCCCAGCCTAGCCCAGCCTAGCCTAACCTATCCTAGCCCACTCTAGCCTAACCTACTCTAGCCTACTATAACCTAACCTACTCTAGCCTAGCCTACTCTAGCCTAAACTACCCTACTCTAGCCTGGCCTACACTTGCTTACTCCAACCTACTCAAGCCTAGCCTAACCTACCCTAACCTACCCTAATCTACTCTAACCTAGCCTAACATAGACAAACCTACTTTAACCTAACCTAGCCTAACCTACACTAGCCTAGCCTAACTTAGCATAGCCTAGCCAAATCAAGCCAAGCCTAATATAGCCTAGCATAACCTACTTTGGCCTAACCTACTCTAGCCTGCTCTATCTTAGCCTAACCTACTCTAGCCTAGCATAATGTAGGCTAACCTAGCCTAACCTACTCTCACCTAACCTAATCTAGCCTAGTCTAACATAGCCTAACCTAGTCCAACTGCATAGCCTAGCCTACTCTATCCTAGCCTAGCCTAGCCTATTCTAGCCTAACCTACTTTAGCCTAGCCTACTCTATCCTATCCTAGCCTAGCCTACTCTAGCCTAGCATAGCCTACTCTAACCTAACCTAACCTAACCAAGCCTAACCTAGCATAGTCTAGCCTAACCTAGCCTAACCTAGCCTACTCTAACCTAGCATATTCTAGCCTAATCTACTCTATCCTACTCTAACCTAACCTACCCGAGTCTAGGCTACTCTAGCCTAACGTAGCCTACTCTAGCCTACTCCAACCTACTCTAGCCTAACCCACCCTACTCTACTCTAGCCTAACATACTCTAGCCTAACTTAACCTAACCTACTCTAGCCTAGCCTACTTTAGCCTAATCTAGCCTAGCATAACCTATTCTAGTCTAACCTACCCTAGCCTAAACTGTGGTAGCTTAGCCTAACCTAGCCTAACCTACTCTAGCCTACCCTACCCTACTCTAGCCTAGCCTAGCCTAGCCTACTCTAGCCTAGTCTAGCTTACATTAGCCTAGCCTAGCCTAGCTTACTCTGGCCTAACCTAACCTAGCCTAGCGTAGCTTACTTTAGCCTTGACTAGCCTTTCCTAGCCTAGCGTAGCTTACTTTAGCCTTGACTAGCCTTTCCTAGCCTAGCCTAGCTTACTCTGGCCTAACCTAGCCTAGCCTAGCCATCTCTAGCCACGCCTACCCTAAGCTAGCCTAGCCTAACCTGCTCTTGCCTAACCTATTCTAGCCTAGCATAACCTGGCCTAACCTAGCCTAACCTAGCCTCGCCTAGCCTACCCTAGCATACTCTAGCCTAGTGTAGCCTACTCTAGCCTAGCTTAGCCTCGCCTAGCCCAGCATTCTCTAGCCCACTGTAGCCTAGCCTAGCTTAGCCTAGCCTACTTTACCATACCCTACTCTAGCCTAACCTAGCCTAGCCGACTTTACCCTATCCTACTCTAGCCTACCCTAGCCTACCCTAGCCTACCCTAGCCTAGTCTATTGTAGCCTACTGTAGCCTACTGTAGGCTACCCTAGCCTAAACTAGCCTAGCCTAGCCTACTCTAGCATAGCCTACTCTAATCTAGCCTAACATACTCTAGTCTAATCTAGCCTAACATACTGTAGCCTAACCTAATTTGGCCTAGCCCAACATACTATAGCCTAGCCTACTTTAGCCTACTCTAGCCTAACCCATCCTAGCCTAAACAACTCTAGCTTAGCCTAACCTATTCTAACCTAGCATAACCTAGCCTAACCTACTCTAGCCTACCCTACTCTGGCCTAGCATACTTTAGCCTACTCTACTCTAGCTTAGCCTAGCCTACTCTAGCTTACTTTATCCTACTCTACTATTGCCTACTCTAGCTTACTTTATCCTACACTACTATTGCCTACTCTAGCCTAACCTAATCTATCCTAGCCTACTCTAGCCTATCGTAGCCTACTCTACCCTATCATAGCCTACTCTAGCCTATCCTAGGCTAAAATAGCCTAGCCTAGCCTACTTTATCCTACTCTAGCCTAGCTTGGCCTACTCTAGGATACCCTAGCCTAAACTAGCCTAGCCTTAGCATACACTAGCCTAGCCTATCCTAGCCTAGCCTAGTCTAGCATAGCCTAATCTAGTCTAGCTCATACTACTCTAGCCTTGCCTAGCTTACTCTAGCCTACTCTAGCCTAGCCTAGCCTAGCCTAGCCTAGCTTACACTAGCCTACTCTAGCCTGCTCTACTCTAGGCTAACTTACTCTAGCCTACTCTACTCTAGCCTAGCCTAGCCTACTCTATCCTAGCCTAGCCTAGCCTAGCCTACTCTACCCTACTCTAGCCTAGCCTAGCCTACTCTAGCCTACTCTAGCCTAGCCTAGGATACCCTACTCTAGCCCAGCCTACTCTAGCCTACCCTACCCTAGCCTACTCTAGCCTACCCTAGCATACTATAGCCTAGAGTAGCCTACTCTAGCCTAGCTTAGCCTCGCCTAGCCCAACATTCTCTAGCCCACTGTAGCCTAGCCTAGCTTAGCCTAGCCTAGCCTAGCCTACTTTACCATACCCTACTCTAGCCTAACCTAGCCTAGCCTACTTTACCCTATCCTACTCTAGCCTACCCTAGCCTACCCTAGCCTAGTCTATTGTAGCCTACTGTAGCCAAATCTAGGCTACCCTAGCCTAAACTAGCCTAGCCTAGCCTACTCTAGCCTAGCCTACTCTAGCATAGCCTACTCCAATCCCCCCATTTAATTTATTGTGCAATAATTTAAAATTGAAAATAGACATCAAGTTTTGATCATTACAAAAATATTACTGCAAATACAAAAAGATACCATATAAAATTTTTCTCATTCTCACACAAATTCTCACATTCCAAGCACATACACAATCACAATGAACAAATGACAAATAAACAAACAACCCAATCAAACATCAATCATCATTACATTCAAAAATATAATAGATATACAAGCATCACATCAAATTTTCATCATTCCATTAAAAAACATATAGATACACAAGTACTCAAACATCATATCACATTTTCATCATTACATAAAAAGCATTGTAAATACACAAACATATAAACATTCCTTCACATTTTATTACACACAAGATTGTAAATACACAAAAAACAATGTGATGAAGAATACAAACACACAATCATAAATGCATACAATCAAGAATACAAACACATAATAATACATGTGTACGACCAAGAATACAAGCACACAAACAATCAAGAGTACAAATGCACAATGAAAAATGCCTACAATCAAGAGTAGAAACACATAGTGCAATTACTATACACCAACCAATCAATGTACATACAATAAAGACATACAACTTGATCATACACAAAACACATCAATCAATGTATACAATAAAAACATACAACTCGACCATACAAAAATTCAATCACTAAATAGGTATACACATGTTTTTGCAATTACTATATACTAATCAATAAATGTACATACAATAAAGACATACAACTTGATCATACACAAAACACATCAATCAATGTATACAATAAAAACATACAAATCGATCATACAGAAATTCAATCATTCAATAGGCATACATTTTTTTTGCAATTACTATACACCAACCAATCAATGTACCTACAATAAAGACATACAACTTGATCATACACAAAACACATCAATCAATGTATATAATAAAAACATACAACTCGACCATACATAAATTCAATCACTCAATAAGCATACAATTTTTTTTGCAATTAATATGCACCAACCAGTCAATGTACATACAATAAAGACATACAACTTGATCATACACAAAACACATCAATCAATGTATACAATAAAAACATACAACTCGATCATATAGAAATTCAATCATTCAATAGGCATACATTTTTTTTCCAATTACTATACATCAACCAATCAATGTACATACAGTAAAGACATACAACTTGATCATACACAAAACACATGAATCAATGTATACAATAAAAACATACAACTCGATTATATAGAAATTCAATCACTCGATAGGCATCCAATTTTTTCTTGCAATTACTATACACCAACTAATCAATGTACATACAATAAAGACATTCAACTTGATCATACACAAAACACACCAATCAATGTATACAATAAAAACATACAACTCGATCATACAGAAATTCAATCACTCAATAGGCATACAACTTTTTTTGCAATTACTATACACCAACCAATCAATGTACATACAATAAAGACATACAACTTGATCATACACGAAACACATCAATCAATGTATACAATAAAAACATACAACTTGATCATATAGAAATTCAATCACTCAGTAAGAATGCAATTTTTTTTGCAATTATTATACACCAACCAATCAATGTACATACAATAAAGACATACAACTTGATCATACACAAAACACATCAATCAATGTATACAATAAAAACATACTACTCGATCATACAAAAATTCAATCACTCAATAGGCATACAACATTTTTTTGCAACTACTATACACCACCCAATCAATGTACATTCAATAAATTGAACCACTAAATAGGCATCCAAAAATTGTGCAATTATCACAAAAACCCATGGTTGGAAAAATATTATATTGATTAAATCAAATGCAGGTTGATTTAATATTAGATTTGCAATGAACATGTTGTAACTATTTATATATATGCATTATTTGATACTTTTAATCTACAATCTATTAAACTAAAACTATCTAGTTCTAAAATAAACAAATAAAAGCAAATGAAAAGTAAGGTGGAGAGAGGGACACAAACCCTTGAGGATAGCCATGGTCCATCCTCAAGAGCAATGATAAAGGGCTTTGAGCCCTTTCAAACAAAACAATACTTTTTATTATTATGGTGTTTTTAGAGTAATTACATAATAAAGATGAAAAATAAATGAATGCTAGTTTATTTTGGGTCATGATAACATAATGAATTCATAATGACATGTAGATATTTCATCTATCCTAGCATGCTTGTACATTCTTCATGTGCTTTCTTATCATCTGCCAAAAAAACAACAACAATTATTAAAATTTAGTGGTCATCTATACCATATCTCTAAAGTAGCAAAAACTTTATGAAGAATCAAATTTAATACATTAGGCAAAGTGACCAACATAAATTGATAATTGAAAGGCAGTGAATAAATTGAAAGCTCATATCGAGCTTTGAATTTACCTTTGCACCATTTACTCTAAGTTCTAATGTAACCTTGATATGCCCATGCAACACAAGTCATCATATAGCCTACAACCCATTTGCACATATTCATCAAATTAAAAGATATAATCAATTAAATGCAAACAGTCCCAGCGAAACATGGAGTTTGGCCTTTTAGAATTTGGAAAGGGAAAATAATTATTTTTCTTGACTACTAAAGAGAAATAAAAATACAACAATAAATAGATTTACTATCAAATTATTTATACGAAAATAAATAGATTTCTTATCAAAATAATCACAGCTATCTCCGTAATTCTATTTGTTATCATAATCATCACAGCTATCATCACAGCTATCACTCTAAATTATAAATGAATGGGCATACCAAAAAAAATCCAATAGTCAGTCAAGGAAATGTTGTTTTCCTTGTGCTTAGATTCAATGTCCACGTATGTACAAGGGATGATCCGGGAGAATGGGCAGTGCATTGGGAGACCCAACAACCAACCGTAAGCCCACTACTCTATTTGGCAAGGTCTCCACCACACATGTAAAGGTAAAGGTGATTGGAGAGAAGAATCCAAATATAAACACAGAAATTTAATCTGAACAGTTATGATCGATGAAATTTGTGAGTATGTCACATCCAAAGACAAAGCCACATACAGAAAATTCACAACGTTAAAAAGATAGACTCGGGCGTTTTACTATTGTGGAGTGAATTGAGTATTATTGGCAAGCTGACTCTGGCGTTTTACTATTTGGAGTGAATTGAGTACTATTGGCAGGTTCATAGGAAACAGTGAAATATTTCAAAATAGCCCACACCCTTGCAACTTAAAGTGGGACAGCAAAAAAAATCACACAGAAAAACTTGGTTGAAAGTTTCCAAAGCAAAAGGAACTCATCATTAAAAATTGTTAAATGCTTTTTTATGTACATATTTCGATGAACTTAACAAATATTTTGTTAAAGCATTTTAATGCCAACCAAATTAAGAATGATTAAATACACAGAGAGAGCCCAGTATTTGAGCAAATTTACCAAATTATGAATTAAAAAATAGGTATGGGGTTTTATGTAATCTCATATGTACAGGGTAATTTGGTCGTGGGTGAGTTTAATTTGGTCGTGGGTGAGATTGGATTAGATACTGAGCCTTTGCATCCGTATGGAGGGTGTCTGGAGAGCTAGAGAGGATAAAGGGATGACCCAACAACTGAGCAGCCTCTGCATCAATATGGAGGGTGTCTTGGGGAAGATGGAGAGGATAAAGGGGTGACCCAAATCAAATCCGTGCCTATAGAAAAAACTTGAGCCATTAAATTACAAATCCAACATAATCCAGAAATTCAACATAAACCAAATATATTGAATCCAAATATAAACCCAGAAGTTCAATATAAACCAAATGTATTGAATCCAAATATAAACCCAGAAATTCAATCTGAGTAATATGGAAGGGCACTTGGAGACATACAAGCAGAGGGATCAAAGCTATAGTTAGAGAGCCAAAGAATAGGCAGCACGACCGGTGAAGTTTCACTACCCAATTCCTGAACATTGGGAAGGGATACCCTCCAGAATCCAACCCCACCTCCTGAACCTACTCATTCTCAATCTCCCGGGCTTCAGCTAAGAATATAGATTTTTGGATAATAGCTAGGTTCAGTCTTCAGCTACGAATGATAAAATAAATCAGTGAAGAGCAAGCCACGAATGATAAAATAGCTAGGTTAGGTCCAGGCTTCAGCCACGAATATAGATTTTTGGATAATAGCTAGGTTCAGATGTCAGCTAAGAATGATAAAATAAATCACTGAAGAGCAAAGCCATGAATGATAAAATAGCTAGGTCCAGGCTTCAGCCACGAATATAGATTTTTGGATAATAGCTAGGTTTAGGGTTCAGCTACGAATGATAAAATAAATCACTGAAGAGCAAGCCACTAATGATGAAATAAATCAGTGAAGAGCGTTGCTGGGCCTTGGATGTAATAGCTAATGCAGATTGCATCAATAATTCAGTGCAAAAACTGAGATAGGAGAGAAGCTTACCCACTTTTACAAGAAATTCAAAGAAATACATTGCAATCTGAACAAACATACAATCCCAAATCATGTGAACAACTATTTTTACTGTTTCAAAAGCGAAAGGAGGACAACAATATCTGATGACTAAAAATTGTTAATTGCCTTAACAAATCTTTTGTTAAAAAATCTTATGGCCAGCAAAATATACCGTACGGCGTAAAATAAAAATTAAGAATGATTAAATACAGAGAGTGCCCAATATTTTAGAAAATTTACCAAATTAGGAATAAAAAAAGTTCTGGGGTTTTATGTAATCTCCTATATTCTGGCTAAGTTGGCCTGGGTGGCTAAGTTGGCCTGGGTGAGATTGGATTAGATACTAAGCCTCTGCACCGGTATGGAGGGTGTCTGGGGCCTGTAGAAGATAAAGGGGTGACCCAACAGCCTCTGCATCAGTGTGGAAGGTGACCCAACAGCCTCTGCATAGTTTAAAACAGAGTCAGTCAAGAAAATGTTGTGCTTACCTCTGAGGGATGAATCCACATTGATAGACATGATATTTGCAAGCGTTACAACGTTGCTCAAGCCCTAGGTAGCAGGAATAATCTGGGAGAATAGACGGTGCATTGGGAGACGATGCGTAAAACAAATGTTGTGACCGAGAAACCCATCGTAAGTCCAATCATGCAATCGACAATGACTTTAAAACAGAGTCAGTCAAGAAAATGTTGTGCTTACCTCTGAGGGATGAATCCACATTGATAGACATGATATTTGCAAACATTGATAGACATGATATTTGCAAGCGTTACAACGTTGCTCAAGCCCTAGGTAGCAGGAATAATCTGGGAGAATAGACGGTGCATTGGGAGACGATGCGTAAAACAAATGTTGTGACCGAGCAACCCATCGTAAGTCCACCGCAACAACGCAGAAACCAGTTCTGGAGCAAGCACCGGCCTATGCACCATATACGAAGCTGTAATTACGCCCTTCAAAACAAAACCGGGTAAGCTAAGGGTCGCTGTTAACTCCATCTTTTAACACCAGGCTCTCAGGAACTTCTCATCCAAAAAAATGCTTCGACGCCGACCATATTCGAAAGGCATGCCCGATTTCTCTCGCTTTCTGTGCAACGAGAGATTTATGATGCCGCCTCAGATGATCTAAGTTAAAAAAACCAAATAACATGGATTCAGATTCAGATGATCTAATTTAAAAACCCAAGAAACCACCTCACCGTGGATGCCCTAACATTTAATTTAATAAAAACCAAGAAACATGGATACAGAGGATCTAATTTAAAAAACCAAGAAACTGCCTCACCATGGATGCAGAGGATCTGATCTAAAAAACCAAGAAACCACAGGCTCTGCGTAATAAAACGCTCCCGGTGGACATTATTCGACGATGGTCACCGCTCAGATCCAACTGCGATATTGGCCGGCCCTGTGTCTTTCCATTTATGCGCAAATTGGCGATGTTGAA
>APFE031567114.1:6116-16534 GCA_000404065.3 Pinus taeda | reverse complement strand
GTCAAGCCACACAGTCAATGGATGACTGTGAAATGCATCATAAACTCAGCCGAGAAAGTAGTGCCAACTCTCATAGATTCTATTTTCGCAGCCTAGCTCAACGCAGAAGTCGGCCAACCGACTCTTCTCAAATCCATGATGAACACTTGCAGTTTTAAGGACCAAGTTCAGAAGTAGCTTATTTTTAGATGTTTGTTTTTTCTTTTTATTAGATTAGAAAAAGGACAGCCATTTGAAAACCGTATCCTAAATTTTTTTAAAAACACTATTATTAGAATTAGGAAGTAGTATTTTAACCCTTCTCATGCATTTAGAGAAGGGTCCAGAGATTTGTCAAAAACTTGTCCTCAGAACATGCACTTCTACACCCATAGAGGAGGTTTTGATGAATGGATGGATCGAGGTTTATTTTTATTTGCATTTTGATGTCTGCTACTGATGTTGCACTTTTGTACTCTTAGTAGATGTTAGAACAAGTAGAGATAGATCGTTTTTGCTTGACGTTTGTGAGTAGGATTAGTCATAAATTGTACTTTTATCTTTTGGCCATTTCTGCTTATATTCTTTAAGTGATATACAGTTTTCAGTTGTTTATATGTTATTGCATGAATGTATGGGTTACCATTTGGCACTTTTGTACGATGGAGTCATTTATTTATGTATGACATATGAATAGCTTATTATGCGATATGATGTTCACAACTGTTTTGCCTAACTTCTTATGCAGAGTGGTTTATCTCAATTGATTTTTATTCTTATGATAGCTGAATGATCTTTATTACCATTTATTGTTTGAAATCTGTTTAGATCACATAATAGAAGATATACATCCCGGGTTAGTGTAGATTAGATGTGTTGTTTCTCATTAGATTACAATAGCAATAGAGTTAGTTTAAGAATCTGAATTAAATTAGCTTTAAAGTACTCTTAGATAAGCATTATTCAACTCTACATACACACACACCCTCAAATCAGGAAACTGGTCCCATTATCCCCAGTTGGACCCGCTATACCAAACGGATAAGGAGCTGCCAACCAAGGTCCGAACCGGGTGGGTATCCCCCTTGTTGTCGACCCGATTTTTGGGGCTTCAACATATTTGGCGCTAGAAGGAGGGCCTAAACATATTGTCTGTTGGAATGATTTTTAATTGTAACAGTTGAATCTGGATGGTTGCTCGCAAACTTCCCATTTGGAGTTGCATCCATGTTCCTACCTCTTCCAACACTCCACCTAAAGTGGTAAGACTCTTGTATCAGGTAAAATTCAACGGTAAGAACAATTCTTCTGCTTTTAATCATGCTCTTCAATTTATTGAAAGAGTTTCAAGTTATGATATTCAAAGAATTGATGAAGGCGTTTTATGCAAAATTTTTACTCTTACATTTACGACGGAAGCAAGAAAATGGTGCAGAACCCTCCCAGTTGCATCGATCCACAGCTGGGACCAATTCGTCAAAATTTTCTTTTTTGAATTTGATTGTTATGACTATGACCAGGTATATGATGAAATTGATTATCTATAGAAACAAGATGAATCTATTAGGGATTTTAACATGCGAATTCATCTTGATTGTCTAAAGTACGATCTTGAAAGTGAACTCATACATGAAGAATCTTTAGATTATGCTGAACACTCCCTGCCTCCTATATCTGATCAAACAGAAATTAGTTCGAGTTTTGTCTCATTTCTTTCTAATATGAACGAGAACTCCAATTTGAATATACAAATCGCTTATAATGAAGAAAGTCCCCAAAGCCTAGGAGTCATCCATACTCTAATACAAGAAGACAAAAGCGACAATGCTGGAGGGAAGCCTTCCTTGGAACCAGGAGATGACTTTGATACAAGGTCAGATAATATCGTTGCAAGTCAACGAATGCAGATGCCAAGGTTAGAACAATAAACTACTTCTCTTTCAAAAAGTATCAGCACACAAAGGTATGATCTAAAGCCCGATGTCTATGTTGAATTTGATGAACGAAGATTTTTCCATGATGATATTTTTAAATGCGTTGTTTCAGAATCACACTTTTCTCTTTATCCTGATGTTTTTAGCGATGATAACTTTTCCCCTCTCAATATTAAAGATATTTCAAAAAGCACAGAGTATTATTCAAATGAGTCATCATTAGGTTTTTAAGATAAAAAGATAGCTATAGAACATCCTTTGATTATTTTCAAACATGAATCACTTGACTTTCCTTGCCTGAAAATATATGACGAAAAAGATGAATCTAGGGAAACCTGTAAAATCATTTATGATGGTTACTTTGCCAACGATGATGTTATTGATTTATCTCAAGTAACCCATCAAAACTCAAACAATGAGAGATATTCTAATTCGGAAATCATATCATTCAATCCTCATTTCAAAGCGAAAGACCATTCGCCTGATTTTACTATCCAAAACAATATCCCGATCTATGATTCATATCATGAAGAACCCCCCATGCCTGTTCACGATCATAACTTGTCTTCTGATTCACAAGACCTGGCCAGTTCTTGTGAACAACAAAATATTACAAGACAATCCCAGTTGTGTTGTAACTTTATTTGTACAAATAATCATTTTTTTCTTTCTCACTTGCACTCATTTTGTACAAAATCGGATTGTGTTTTAAATTTTCGGACTTTTGACAGATTATTCTCGTATGTCGAGCACCTTATCAAAGAACATCCAAAAGACAAGCTACCATTTTGGAAAGCAAAATTATGTCAAGGAAGTACAGAACTTCCTCTATTACGAGATCATCAAGCTATAATAGAATTCATCCTCATTTTTATGATCCAATAGATATCCAGTTGGAAAGAAGTTTTCATGAGAAAGAAATTTCGGACAGAATTCCAACTGAAGTTATACATTCTTATTCCACATCCAACATTAACAGTCCAAGAAAAGTTATGTTCTTAACACTAATGTTGGAAAGTTACATACGTGTAGGAATAAAAATGAGAAGATGGCTCCACTGGAAATATCATTTCACCTAGTCAAATTCTTGTATATAGTTAGGATAGGAGTAGGAGTAGTTTAGTTAGGTTATTAGGTTTTAATTGTTGGTAGAAAAAATAAGAGAAGAGATTATTCCTATTCTCTACATAACCTTAGGGAATGTCTACCTCTCACTTCATTAAATATTTTTCTCCATAATAAAGTTTGCTTTGGTTAACAGCATTTGACGTTTACAAAAGACACCTTTTTCTCTATCAAGATTTTGAACTTCTGCTTCTATGAATGGCAAATCTTTTTGGAAACTTGATCTTTATTATCAATAGAACTTTAATCCAGATATGATACTAGTTTCAACTCCAAAAAAAAATTTGAAGAAAGAAATCTTAGTGAAGGAATTGTCTTACATCAGTACAATGAAAGGCATCAATAAAAAAATAAGGGGTCTCTGTAGAAACAGTTTTTTCAAAGAAGCTCTATTATTTTCGTCCAGAACTTTCTTAAGGAAAGAAAATTGACTTCCTCCCTGCTAAAGGAAATCGCAACATTCAGGGAAACAATCCAAGAAAACACTATATCTCAAAGAATAAGAGGTCTCATCACGAGCCGGTTTATCATGATCACAGATATTATAACTTGCTGACTTTGCCAATACTGTCCACCAAAACAAGGCAACGAATCAAGATTGTTGCAATCAAAAGACAAGGGGTCTCATCACGAGCCAGCTTGTTCAACAAAAGTGTAAATCAAGTGAATGACTGTGTCATAATTTGGCCACCAAACCAAGACATTGTTCTTTAGAGAATAAAAAAAGGAAAAAAGTGTCAAAATGGGTTTTTCTCTGAAAGGTTGTAAATAACCTTAAGCAGGATAAAGGATCATTACTGGGTAATAGGTAACCCTGTCGAGGCTATGGACGCCTGCTAGCAGCAGAGGCTTTACCTGCGACAAAGAAGCATATTTAAAAAGGACTACTATACAGGGAAGACTTTATTTTAATTTTCATTTAAGACCAAGTAATGGCTGATGTAAATGCAAAGACAAGCTAAGGATACAAGTAATTAAAATAGAAAGGGGTTGAAACAAAATATCATTGACAGTTTGAAGTATAATATGTTTTATCTTTCTATAATAAAGTTTGAGTTTTCTGAGAAAATTTTTGTTTTCAGAAGTTTGAAAAATGTCAATAGAAGATCAGAGATAACTGGTTCTCCCAAGTGAATCGCCATTGTTGTAGCCAGCAATACCCCCCCTTTTTCATTTGAGTGTTACCCAAAATACTAAATGAATGGGGACCCTTAGTTAAATTGTTAAGAAAATGCAAGTTTTCCTTTCTTCAAAATAAAGTTACCATCGTAAGCTTAGAGAAGTCTTTCGAATATTTTTTAACCTAAGTCTACGATAAGGTAAAGGTCTTTAAAAATTGCGTTGCAAAAAGATAGGAAATGCCTTCATTCCCCCATAATATTGATATGCGCAAGACCCCCTTGTCAAGCATAACATCGCATCGCAGTAATGTAATGCTCATAAGGAAAAAACCTCAAGATCTGCTGATATGCGATAACACCGATCGCAAGATCGCATATCGCAGAAATAAACTGGCAATACTTGACAAACATTAAACTTCTGCGACTTGCGATGTTGCGACCTGCGATGTTGCGATCACTACGCTGGTGCAATCTGCGATCTTGCGATTTGCGATTTGCGATGGCATGATCTTCAATGTTACGTAAGCAAATCATGAATCATATAATCACGAATCCTTCGGGTGCGCCATTCAAAGAAAAGCCACTTACCATAATCTGACCCGAAATCATGCGCTTTTAATGATAGTAAATGGATTAGTTGTCAGTTATTAAATGAAATGAAGACGCGTGATTTTCTAAAGAATTACTTCATGTAAAGTGGCATATTTGATATATCTATAGCATTTAAAACTTCCCCATCACCTTTCTTAATTAGTCATTTCCACTTCGCTCGTAATCTGCAGGAACGAAGAGCTAAAACGATTCAAAGCTGAACGCAGGAGCAAATGGGAAAGAAACATAAAGCTTAAGGCTCCGAGACGAAGGAAAAGACGAAGGAGATGGAGCCTTTGTATACAGACACTGCCTGCAACAGGGAAGCAGGAATTTCGACATGGGAAGGCATGTATAGGTTGCTGGAGGAAGAGAATACTAGAGCAATGAAGGTTGATACTGCTGCGGGCTCACAAAATTCTTCCGAGGCATCCTTAGAGGAGCTGGCATGTTCATTTCTTCACCGAATAGCAGCTAGACCCAAAATTTTACCGTATACAGATATGATCAAGTGGATACTTGACAATGCAGAGTTACAAGGCAGACAATTCAAGGTTCAGGGACATGCGCTCATAGGATCATTCGCCGCACAAGACTTAAAGCTTATGTATCATCTTCCTGAACCTCAGACAACCTACAATGCACAATTTGTCAAGAAATTTGCAGCAGAGAACCCAAACCTGGCAGAGACCACTAAAGATTGGACCAGAAGAGAGGAGCTGCTAAAAAAGGACAAAAACGGTATGTACAGCACTGGTTCCCTCACCTCTCCCTGTTGTTTTGCTGCGGCCATGCTTTATAGACTATTTGGGATGCCGGACATCAATAAGTTTTTCGTCTAAATGGCTACCACTCATAGACGTTGCCACAAACGTCGATATCGTGGATTGGGCCAAGATATTCTCTGATAATCTATACACTGTTGTTATGAATTACCGGTCTAAAAGATCCTTATCTCAAAGGTTCTATCCTCCTTTTTATCTGTTTGCATATATTATGGATTCTGTTTGCTATGTATCTAAATTCCCCACCATGGGTTGGAAATGGACTACCCAGAACCCATTACCTCTCCATGTTTATCATAAGATGTTATGGAATGCCCAGTTCGTCCCGTACTTCTGTTAGATTTGTCACAGGCTTATCTTACCTCTGCATAGAATGATGTGTGATGGAAAGGAAGGGAAAAGAGCAAATGCACCCAGAATAAACGAGAGTCATAAGGAATTTCTCTTTAACAAATGGGACGATCAAATCAGGCAAGCAGAACAAGCAGCAGAGACAGCGGCCACGCAGGCAAACATTCTTATCGACTGTGTAAATGAGAATTTACACAGGGCCAACTTAATCGCAGAAACCACCCTGGGGTACCTACCAAATAAATCATGACTGGAGGCAGAATGGAAGCAGAAGGCGCAGGAAAAGGGAAAAGTGATCCAGGCATTGAACAAGTTAAATTGGGAGTGTTACTGGGCATACTTATTCAAGCCACACAGTCAATGGATGACTGTGAAATGCATCATAAACTCAGCCGAGAAAGTAGTGCCAGCTCTCATAGATTCTGTTTTCGCAGCCCAGCTCAGCGCAGAAGTCGGCTAACCAACTCTTCTCAAGTCCATGATGAACACTTGCAATTTTAAGTACCAAGTACAGAAGTAGCCTTATTTTTAGAAGTTTGTTTTTTCTTTTTATTAGATTAGAAAAAGGACAGTCATTTGAAAACCGTATCCTAAATTTTGTAAAGACACTATTATTAGAATTAGGAAGTAGTATTTTAACCCTTCTCATGCATTTAGAGAAGGGTCTAGAGATTTGTCAAAAACTTGTCCTCGGAACATGCACTTATGCACCCTCAGAGGAGGTTTTGATGAATGGATGGATCGAGATTTATTTTTATTTGCATTTTGATGTCTGCTACTAATGTTGCACTTTTGTACTCTTAGTAGATGTTAGAACAAGTAGATATAGATCGTTTTTGCTTGAATTTTGTGAGTAGGATTAGTCATAAATGGTACTTTTATCTCTTGGCAATTTCTACTTATATTCTTTAAGTGATTTACAGTTTTCAGTTGTTTATATGTTATTGCATGAATGTATGGGTTACCATTTGGCACTTCTATACGGTGGAGTCATTTTTTTATGTCTGACATATGAATAGCTTATTATGTGATACGCTATTCACAACTGTTTTGCCTAACTTCTTATGCACAGTGGTTTATCTCAATTGATTTCTATTCTTATGATAGTTGAATGATCTTTATTACCAGTTATTGTTTGAAATCTCTTTAGATGGCATAATAGAAGATATACATCCCGGGTTAGCGTAGATTAGATGTGTTGTTTCTCATTAGATTACAATAGCATAGAGTTAGTTTAAGAATCTGAATTAAATTAGCTTTAAAGTACTCTTAGATCAGTATTATCCAACTCTACACACACACACCCTTAGATTGGGAAATTGGTCCCATTATCCCCAGTCGGCCCCGCTATACCAAATGGATAAGGAGATGCCAACCAAGGTCCGGACCGAGTGGGTATCCCCCTTGTTGTCGACCCGATTTTCGGGGCTTCAACATATTTGGCGCTAGAAGGAGGGCCTGAACATAGTGTCTATTGGAATGATTTTTAATTGTAACATTTGAATCTGGATGGCTGCTCACAAAATTCCCATTTGGAGTTGCATCCATGTTCCTACCTCTTCCAACACTCCACCTGAAGTGGTAAGACTCTTGTCTTAGGTAAAATTCAATGGTAAGGATAATTCTTCTGCTTTTAATTATGCTCTTCAATTTATTCAAAGAGTTTCAAGTTATGATATTCAAAGAATTGATGAAGGCATTTTATGCAGAATTTTTACTCTTACATTCACAGCGGAAGCTAGAAAATGGTGCAGAACCCTCCCAGTTGCATCGATTCACAGCTGGGACCAATTCGTCAAAACTTTCATTTTTGAATTTGATTGTTATGACTATGACCAGGTATATGATGAAATTGATTATCTACGGAAACAAGATGAATCTGTTAGGGATTTTAATATGAGATTTCATCTTAATTGTCTAAAGTACGATCTTGAAAGTGAACTCATAGATGAAGAATCTTTAGATTATGCTGAACACTCCCCGTCTGCTATATCTGATCAAGCAGAAATTAGTTCGAGTTTTGTCTCATTTCTTTCTAATATGAACGAGAATTCCAATTTGAATATACGAATCGCCCATAATGAAGAAAGTCCCCAAAGCTTAGGAGTCATCCATACTCTAATACAAGAAGACAAAAGCGAGAATGCTGGAGGGAAGCCTGCCTTGGAACCAGGAGATGACTTTGATACAAGGTCAGATAATATCGTTGCAAGTCAACGAATGCAGATGCCAAGGTTAGAACAACAAACTATTTCTCTTTCAAAAAGTATCAGTACACAAAGGTATGATCTAAAGCCCAATGTCTATGTTGAATCTGATGAATGAAGATTTTTCCATGATGATATTTTTAAATGCGTTGTTTCAGAATCACACTTTTCTCTTTATCCTGATGTTTTTAGTGATGATAACTTTTCCCCTCTCAATATTAAAGATATTTCAAAAAGCACAGAGGATTATCCAAATGAGTCATCATTAGGTTTTCAAGGTAAAGAGATAGCTATATAAAATCCTTTGGTTATTTTCAAACAAGAATCACTTGACTTTCCTTGTCTGAAAATATATGACGAAAAATAAGAATCTAGGGAAACCTGTAAAATCATTTATGATGGTTACTTTGACAACAATGATGTTATTGATTTATCTCAAGTAACCCATGAAAACTCAGATAATGAGAGATATTCTAATTCGGAAATCATACCATTCAATCCTCATTTCAAAGCGAAAGATCATTCGCCTGATTTTACTATCCAAGACAATATCTCGATCTATGATTCATATCATGAAGAACCCCCCATGCCTGTTCACAATCATAACTTGTCTTCTGATTCACAAGACCTGGCCATTTCTTGTGAACAGCAAAATATTACAAGCCAATCCTAGTTGTGATGTAACTTTATTTGTACAGATAATCATTTTTTTCTTTCTCACTTGCACTCATTTTGTACAAAATCGGATTGTGTTTTAAATTTTCATACTTTTGATAGAATACCCTGGTATGTCGAGCACCTTATCAAGGAACATTCAAAAAATGAGCTACCATTTTGGAAAGCTAAACTGTGTCAAGGAAGTTCAGAACTTCCTCTATTACAAGATCATCAATCCATAATAGAAATTCATCCTCATTTTTATGATCCAATAGATATCCAGTTGGAAAGAAGTTTTCATGAGAAAGAAATTTTGGACAGAATTCCAACTGAAGTTATACATTCTTATTCCACATCCAACATTAACAATCCAAGAAAATTTTTGTTCTTAACACTGATGTTGGAAAGTTACATACGTGTAGGAATAAAAATGAGAAGATGGCTCCACTGGAAATACCATTTCACCTAGTCAAATTTTTGTATATAGTTAGGATAGGAGTAGGAGTAGTTCAGTTAGGTTATTAGGTTTACTTTTAATAGTTGGTAGGAAAAATAAGAGAAGATATTATCCCTATTCTCTACATAACCCTAGGTAATGTCTACCTCTCATTTCGTTAAATATTTTTCTCCGTAATAAAAATTTCTATGGTTAGCAGCATTTGGCATTTACTAAAGTCACCTTTTCTCTATTAAGATTTTGAACTCCTACTTCTATAAATAGCAAATCTTTTTGGAAACTTGATCTTTATTATCAATAGAACTTTAACCCAGATATGATACTAGTTTCAACTCCAAAAAATTTGAACAAAGCAATCTTAGTGAAGGAATTGTCTTACGTCAGTACAATGAAAGGCATCAATAACAAAATAAGGGGTCCCTGTAGAAGCATCTATTTCCAAAGAAGCTCTATTATTATCGTCCAAAACTTTCTTAAGGAAAGAAAATTGACTTCCTCCCTGCTAAAGGAAATCGCAGCATTCAGGGAAACAATCCAAGAAAACACTATATCTCAAAGAATAAGAGGTCTCATCACGAGTCGGCTTATCATGATCACAGATATTATAACTTGCTGACTTTGCCAATACTGTCCACCAAAACAGGGCAACGACTCAAGATTGTTGCAATCAAAAGAGAAGGGGTCTCATCACGATCTAGCTTGTTCAGCAAAAGTGTAAATCAAGTGAATGACTGTGTCATAATTTGGCCACCAAACCAAGACATTGTTCTTTAGAGAGTAAAAAAGAAAAAAGTGTCAAAATGGGTTTTTCTCTGAAAGGTTGTAAATAACCTTAAGCAGGATAAAGGATCATTATTGGGTAATAGGTAACCCTGTCGAGGCTATGGACGCCTGCTGGCAGCAGAGGCTCTACCTGCGACAAAGAAGCATATTTAAAAAGGACTGCTATACAGGGAAGGCTTTATTTTGATTTTTATTTCAAGACCAAGTAATGGCTGATGTAAATGCAAGGAGAAGCTAAGGATACAAGTAATTAAAATAGAAAGGGATTGAAACAAAATATCATTGACAGTTTGAAGTATAATATGTTTTATCTTTCTATAATAAAATTCAAGTTTTCTGAGAAAATTTTTGTTTTCAGAAGTTTGAAAAACGTTAATAGAAGATCAGAGATAACTGGTTCTCCCAAGTGAATCGCCAATTGTTGTGGC